>JACDJE010000097.1:288589-501891 GCA_016647715.1 Pavo muticus
ACCCAATCGCAACCCGCCGCCCGCCGAGGCCGCGCCCCTCTCCCGTCCCGCAGGGTCCGAGCGGAGGCTGAGACCCCCCCGCCGGCAAAGCCGAGCCCTCGGGCGGCCCCGAGCCGCCATTGGCTGCCGGCGGGAGGGGGCCGAGCCGGGCCGGCCCCGGGAGCCGGCGGGGACGAGCGAGGAGCGCGGCGGAGGGAACGAGGGTCGTCCCGGACGAGGGGCGCGCGGTGGAGCCGCCATGGGCCGCGTCACCTTTGTGTCGGTCCTCGCGGCACAGAGCCCGCCGCGCGGCACCGCACGCAGCGCTGCCCGGAGGAGCCGGCCTGCAGCAGCAGGTGGCCGGGGTGCCGCGCGGCCCCGCGCAGTATTTGGGAAATACGGCGCAGGGAGCCGGGAACGTAACAAAAGCGCCGTTATCTGCAGCCCCAGAGCGGCCCGGAGCCGGTGGGGACGGCGGCACGGAAGCGAAACGTGGCACGCGCCGACCGCGGCCCCACACGTCGCCCCACAGGGACGGCCGGGCGGCACAAAGCCCTCCGCGCGAGGCCGCGCTCCGTCGGTAACGGCTCCGCACGGCCTCGCCGTTAATGCGCCCATTTTTCTGGCTTACACTGCGACCTCTGTGCTCCCAGACGTGCCGGCCGTGCCGCGCTGCCTGGCCTTGTCCCCACACAACGGCTGGCTGTGACACGCTGCGCTGCAGGTGGACCGAGAGCGGTGACAAAGGCCGACGGCCACGCCGCCTGCTGCAGCCGCGGGCAGATGTGCGGGAAGGCCACACAAAGGACGAGCTGTGCCAGCAGCACCCAGCCCTGAGCGCAGCAGGGAGGACACGGACATGACTGAGGGCTGCAGCAAGCTCCCGGGAGGAGGAAACGGGCACAGAATGAGCCGTGTGCCCATCGCTCCGTGTGCCCATCGCTCCATGTGCCCATCGCTCCCGGTTCTCTGCTGGGGGAGAAGCTACGGGGCCCTGCTGAAGGCACAAAGCTGCTCTCTGAAAGGCCGGGGCAGGCTTCCCTCCCACGTGCATTGCTGACATTTCAGAGGCACGCTGTTGGTACAGTCCCACGTCCCGAAGTGTCACTGAACATCCACTCTTTGTTAAGCTGTGTCGCCCATCTCCCGCTCCCACCCAATGAACTGCTGCCTTCTGAGGGAGAAATGATGTCTGTAAGCACAGGGATGGGGCGCAGTCCCACAGAGGAAGGACTGTTTGTAGGGAGGCCAGGCTGCTCACCGCACACAGGGACAGCCCGGGGACACCCCGCATTACTGCTCCTCGCCCAGGCCGAGGAGCCCATCCTATTGCCACACTCCCAGCTCTGCATCGCCGTTCGGGTTAGGGCTCATGCACCCAACTTATCCTCATCTCACCATCAGGCATTTTAGCTGCACCCGCGCTGCTTCCACCAAAATCCAGCTTTGGTGACTAAGAGTGTAAAATTATGTTTTTTCCTTTGCTCCAACCCATTCCTGACTCAAGACACTAATCCCCTGCCTGCCTTTCCTCCACAGCCAGTCCCGACCTGCAGCCCCTTCGGTCTGCCTAAAAAAAATCCCGAGCACACGCACTGAAAAGCTTTATTTAAAAAGCAGCAACCCAGCCCAACCCAACCCGACCGACCGCAGCCGGGAGAGCACGCTGGAAAAGAGGGCAGGGAGCCGTGCTGGAGGCCTGCACCCCTGTGCTTCTCGGGCCCCTCCGCAGCCGCGGGTGATCCCAGGCGGCGCAGCGGGACGCGCTCCCTCTGCAGGAAGGAGCTTCCATCGCTCTGCACAGAGATCCCGCTCCCAGAACAACCATAAAAGCCGGTTCTCGGGCAGGGCACGGCTGAAAATGGCACGGCACAAAGAGCTAAGGTGGCACTAATTTGTCCATTCAGCAACTTCTGATTCCCATTTATTCAGAAGGTTTTTTATATATTCAAATCCATACAGGATCGTCCCCTCTGGAAGCCCCTGCTCGCAGCTGCTTCTAAGCAGGTTAGCTGAGTTTCTTACGTAACCGCTGTGCTAATCACAAGACCAGCAGCTGCTTATACCCCTTTTGATTCTCTTCTTGCTCTTCCTCCCCTCCGAGCAGGGGATAAAACTGGTTCAGAAAGTCACGAGTGAGTCCTGTCTATAGCTCCTGGCCATGAACTGCATCTACAGCAGCAATTCAGGGACCAGCAGAAGGTCGGCCACGTCTGCCCTGCTCTGCAGCTTTCAGGGTTTCAGTTTGTCAGGACATTCAGAAAGAGCACTACGGTCCTCATTCCCTGCATCTGGGCACCTCTGCCTTTGCAACAGCAGCAACGATGCTGAAGGGCCTGCTCCCAAACTCAAATCAAATAGTCTTTAATGGGCAGCCTGCTTCAGGCACACTCACAGAAAGGCCACCGTAGGCTGCAGGCATTGAAAATTAAAGGCTTATAGCAGAAGTGTGCAAAGCAGCCTTAAAAATAAATTCCTTGTATAGTATTTCAAAACTGGTTGAAAAAGCACCTCACAAATTTGACTCTGAAAAGTAGTTGTGAATGTGATACCTTTAGGGTCATACTCGATTGCAGCAGTCTACACGTGTACGCAATCCTCCCTGCTACTGCTCATCTCAGTCCTCTCCTGAGGTAAGCAGAACAGTTTTATTGCTCCTCAGCACCACACAGAAGGAAGTGTTTGTTTTTAGAAGGTATTCTATGCAAGAAACCGTCTTTGCCAAACATAGTTACAATCAGATCAACAGGAACACCTGCAGCTTCCAACCAGGACGTCAGGATGTCGGAACATCCAAACCATAAGAACTAATAAACAGACACATACTGACTGTGATACCACATATAGTCGCCTTTGTTTTGTACTCATAAGCGATGTTTCATTTTCCTTTCCTCTGTGGAAGAAATGGCAAGTTCTCTTCAGAATGCACCTACTGTTAGGAGGCAGCAGTGACCTCATTCCATGTATTTTCCATAGCCACTAGCTAGGCTGTTTGCTCTTCAGTTAAGAGTGCCTTCTCAAAATAGCTTGGCAGGAGCCAAGTCCAGACAACTGCCATTCATTTTCCTATAGTCATTGTCCACTCGCAGGCTTCCTGTTGCTGTTACTTGTTCCCTCTTCTCTTCTGTCTTGGTTAGCAGCGGAAATAACATGAAACTGCACTGCCTTTCTCTGACTTGCAGACGCACAGGTCGGCCCTTGGCCTCATTAGCACGTGCAAAAAGGACTGCAACCACCATCTCAGCTGGTGAGCACCTGGGAAACACGGCTGGCTGAGCCATCCTACCCAGAGAGGACTTCGCTCTCAGAGTGCAAGAATGTCAGTCTTGAAGGGCTTAGCAGGCAGAATTCTCTTGCACAAGGAGAGCTGCAGCTGAGAGACTCCATTCCCAAAAGCAAAACTCAACCACCAGTGTAAACTCTGTTAATAATCCACAGGTATGCAACGCAGCACTGCTGTTTGGTTTGTGTTATTTTTTTGCTAGAAGAACAAAAGCAACAAACCACTCACTTGGCCGTGCCTGAACTGCCAGGAGAAATGCAATGAGACGTTGCTGTATGCAGTGTAAGTCACTGCCAGCACTGCACACACACCTCACTAGTAGGAGCACTCCAATACTTCAGCATATAGCTGGGCTGCTTTTGTTCAGACTTGTGTATTTACTGCCCGTGTTGCCACGAGGAGAACTAGCATGAAGTAGCTCCCAGATGAGGTGTGCAGCCTATGCTCTGCCGTAGTCCTGGATACTGCCCTCAGCTCCAGGCACAGCTGGTGCTGCGCAGCCACACCTTCTGCCTCTGGGGTGCACGTGTGGCAGAGCACCAAGCTGCACACCGTTGCCACAACGGAGCGATGATTCATGCAGCGAGCACACATCTGTCCTCCCAGGTGCTGTTACAAGTTGCTGTTCGCCTCATTGTAATGATTTTGCTGTCACTTTACATAAGAGGATTATCAAGGAAGAGCAGGAGCACAGTAAGCAGCTCTAACGGCGAACTGTGCCAGCTGTAGGGCACTGCACACACACAGCCTACTCCTGAATCTCTGAACTCCCTACGGAGGATGAGATCATTATTTTCACCTTGATACATATCACCCCATGCAGCTCTTCTCAAATGTCAGATACAAACAGAACTGCTGAACTAACCCTTCTTCTTCCATTACACACTTGTCTCTGATTTTCATTGAGCTTCTGCAAGAAGTATAACCTGTAGAAACGTTTGTGAAATGAGAACATGAAATATTACGGATTTGAAGAGCTGCATTGATCCGTATATGTGCTTCCTGATGCAGCTGAATGGGAATTTTTATCTCAGCTCTCAAGCCCTCGGATCAAAGAGCTTCCCCAACAAACTCTACTCTCAACACAGGAACCAGCAGCAGTCCTTCCCAAAACCACCCTTTGCATATTTCATCTTCTAAGTACTGAATCAGCACAGACCTTTCCTAATATTGTTTACTCAGTCATGTTATAATAGCACCCAGTGGTACCAAATGGTGTTGGTGCCTCAGAGCAGATGTCCCTGTCCCAAACAACTTTCAGTCCTGGAGGCGTACAATCAAAACCTCCAGCTCTTTTCCCATGGTTACTGGGAAAGGGCTTCACACGTCAGTGTGTACTAAACACAGCTTAGTCATTCCGAAACGCTCACACAAAGGCATCTGAGTGTGAAGTCAGGCTGTCTGTTTTGCAAAGGTTTCACAGAAGTGCCTGGAAGAACCCGAGCTCCAAGTTTGGTTTGCTTATCTGCTACCATCACAGGGAGAAAACGATACCGACAAATACCAATGGCTTTGTGTCAGGCCATACACACACTCACTTTCAGCTGTTTAGACAGCGTTTTTCCTCAGCCAGCCATTCTTCATCCCTTCCAAGAAAAACAGCTGGACCTCACTTCTTTCCATTTGCTGTTTTGGAGTAGTTTGCATAGCGCCGTTACCATAAAATACCACCTTAGAAATGCTGCTGTAGATCAGCATTTCCAGACAGGACATAACTAAAAGAATATAAACTGAAGACAGCTCCAAACTACTGGGGATAAGAGAGCAATTCCCAAAGCTGCTTACTGCAAGCACAAAACAGCCAGGGAATGATGGGCCAAGGAGCCTGTAGAGAAAGGACAGCTGACTTGTACCTGCAGAATAAACATCACTGCACTTAACACAGCTCTGCACCTGCCAGTAACATGGCTCAAGTTCCAGCAATGCTTTCGGAAGCTTCCTAATAATCAGAAAGCAACCACATACGATTTAAATGTATTTTAAAGGTACCACCTGGTACACACGAAGCTGTATGTTATAGCATGATGACTTCAGTCCTCCTTGTCTGTATCACTCCTGCTGTTCGTTACCCAGCAAACTACTGCATCTAGATTAAAAACAAAAAACCCAACCCAAAATAAATAACCCAACCCAAAAAACATCAGAGCAATCTCTACCCAATTGGTAAAATGACTTCTAATGTTTTGTGTACAGAAAACTGCAAAATTATTAAATCAGGAGTGAAATTATAAAGGATTACACGTGAAGTACTTTGATCAATGACAGCTTGAAAGAATCATTTGAACTGAAAACCACAAGCTCCAGATGAAGCTCACGACTGCCACAATACATGAGACTAGACAACAGAAGAGTCAATCAGCAAATTAAATCAACAGATGAAACAGTGGACTCTCTTTCACTTGAGTTAAAAGCCACACAGCAAGCCAAAGCCTTAGCACGGAGTTAACATGGAGCCTACCGCAGTAGATGGCCAGCCCTGACAAGTTCCCCAAGCACACAGCAGAAAGCATGAGAAATGCTAGCACACATTTATTTGGAGTTGTAGTCTAAGCACAGTGCAAGTTTACTTTTATTAATCTAGTAAATTATGGCAATTCAGATCAGTTCCCTTTCAGTAACAAATAGAGCACTGGTAGACTAACAGCAAACACAGTACATGTCAGCGCAGTGCTGTAAATAGAATTTCTCTTGATCTGTGCTTCCAGTCTCCGCTCTGTATCACACAACTCTAAAATCACATCTCTCACAGCAGCAGCCTGGCCCTTACTATCCCCTGAGGACCTGGCTGTTACTCTTTCCATAGGTCTAGAATGAACCGCGACTTTAACACTCTGCACCTCAGAAATGATTTGTGCCATACTTTCCTGCAGACGGGTGAACTGCTGCTGTAAACTCCCGAGACATGAACTGACTTGTTTAGTGTAGTTAAGCTGTTCTTTTAGAGGAACTAAAAGAGAATCTATTTTTATGGAGTCACTCCTGTCTTCTCTTGCCAATAAAACACCTTCTTTTGTTCCCTGCGACGTCCTTGTTTGCAGAATGTTTTTCAGGTCTGCTATGACATCGCTGAGATCCTTCTGCTGCAAGTCATAGGTGGATGCCTGTTCTTTGATGGCTTCTTGCAGATTTATTGGGCCATTCTGTGCTTCAAGCACCAAGACTTTCAGTTCCTGCAGCCTCACTCGGTTAACGTAGGTGGAACCAAGAACACCTATAAAGGCTCCCAGTACAGAACCAATAATAGACCAGTTCTTGGTCTTTTCAGCTCTTGTCCTCTCTTTCTCATGGCTCTCCCTTACAGCCGCGGAGAAGAGAGAAAATTTTTCTCGCTCAGATTCTTCTGCATTTAAGTAGGCAGCTCGGTACCTCTTCTCTTCCTGCAAGAAACACAGCGCTTTGAAGGAAAAGCTGCACCATTTGATAACTTCAGAGTATAAAAAAAACAAAGAAAAAAGTGCCTCCACCAGTTGTTTCATAAATCGTTTCATAGATTTTTCCTTTACATGTACGATTTTCTTTATTAATCCTACTTAAATTGGTGAGATATTGTTTTAAGTCAAAGCTAGGAAATGGAAAAGATCATCAAGAATTACATTTGAAGACTGTCTAAAGAACAATCTGTCACGTGGTGAAGAAAAGTGCTTTGAATGGGCAGCTTTTCTCTCCCCATAAAGAAAGCTTTCTACGTCTCCAAACACCGCCTCTACCCCACTTCTCCATCTCAGTTGTAATTCCCTTAAAACAGGAACTGAAAATAGTTCTGAAAAGCATGTCCTGGAAAGGCTCATCTCATGATCACATACACTTCTCATTCCTCTGCCTTCGCTTTCTTCCCCTGTTCAAAGACATCTATCTTCCTTTTCTGCCCCTCCTGGCTTTGGCGTGGCGGTTCCTTTTGTCAGCCAGTTTATCTCAGCAAAACAGTGGAAACTTTATGGTTATTTTCCTGCAGTAAAATCCTGTCATTTTAGCAAAGGAAGAACTGTTTTTGATAGCAGTGAACCCGTCTGTCAATTAACTGCATTCCCCAAATTATCTCAGTCTTTTGAGCACGTATTTCTTCTGTAGGACAGCAGTACCACCACACAGTGATGACTTTAGTTCTACCTTTCTCCACAGTGACACAGAGCTGTGCTCTTGAAATCTCATCTACACAGAGCTGATCTGTTTTTTGGACAGCTCTTTTTAGTTCTTTGCTGCTGCTCTGCTTAATGATTCAGAAGATCCATTTAAGCTCAGGCATAGCTATTAACTACTTGCCCGAGCTTTGCCATAGACGTGCCAGTTTCCAGGCCTGTTTCCTGCAGTTTAGCTTGGATTTCTGGCTTGAGTTTAGCTGCTACCATGCCTTAATCTGTGACTGATGGACTGTGGATGACTGTGCTCCTATTGCCAGCCCTGCTCGGCTCCTCCACATGAGGAGGACTGCGCTCTGTTGGTGCAGGACACTGCCCCTAGCCGTGCTGTGGTCCCCCTCATCTTCTTGCTTGTTCTCCTTCATGGAGCAGCCTTGCTCTTACTGCTCTGACAAAAGCCTTAGTAAACTATGTGGGTGCTGCAGCCAGATGGAAGGGAGATGAGAATCTTGATGGCTTAACAACCAGAACTGCACTTCTCTTATGACATGGAAGACTAATTGGCTGAATCCCATCTTTTTTTTACATGCACCTATCACCACTCAACCAATGTTCCAGGTTTTTCAGCTTTTGTCACCAAATGCACTACACTGTTGTAAGATGAACATGATTTCCACATCAGATCAAATCATCCACATTACTTCAATTTTTGTGATACTTGTTTTAATTAACTCAGATTACTGCACTTATATACTAAAGCACATCTGCAAAACCAGTCACTAGTGACAGAAACAAAGCACATGTTTTCATCGTGTTTGCCAGCACTCAAACACCAGAACATTACCTGCAGCAATCTGTGTTCCAGTGTAGCCAGTTCTAAGTACTGGGTGTCATCCCGAGAGACCCTGTCCAAGCGGTCCCGAACTTCCTTCAGCTTTATCTGCTGGGCTTCTACATTTTCACGAGCCTGTCGTACTATCCCTCGAGCTACCATAAAGACATTTTCAGCCTGAGAAGAGAGGTTATTTGTTTTAGAGACTCAGTAACAGATAGATGTAACCTGCTAGTCATATGGATTTCAGGGAGGAAAATAAAAGCAACACAATTCATCACAATACAGGGGATACACTGCGGGTACTGAGCTTACTAGACTAGAACTCAGTCATAGTATCTGCACAGCCAGTTAAAGCAGAAAAAAAGACATGGTTCTCCTTGGAGGCTCTTTTCAGCCTCACAGCCAGTCTTCCTAATAGCTTAAGCCACCATTTTCAATTGTATGTTTTTACATGATCTCCACATTTACCTCTGTCACTTTTCCCTGAGCCTCCCGAACCTCATTAAGCCCAACGAACTCTTCGTATTTGTCCCACCAGTTCTTGCCAGTTGCAGATATTTTCTGCAGGGAGTTTTTCCCCACAGCGGCCCCAGCCTCTGCCACCCGGTTCAGAATGCCCATGGCCGTTTCTATGGCTGATTTGGCTTCGGGCCTCTTCGGTCCGGACGCACTGTAAGTCCTCACTAAGTGTACATTCACTTTTTGACTCCGCTTTATCAAAGAATGGTGATATTGCAGCCCACAGGACACTGACGACACACTTGACTTATACTTCATTGGCCCCATGTCTTGTATTCAATCACCAAAGAAAAGTGCTGCAAGAAAAAGAAAAAAGTTTTTAATCTAAGGCTGGTAAATGCCTCTTAAAATTAAACATGCATGCCAAAAAAAGAATACAAGTCAAGGATGGATGAGTTTTACACCATTTTACACCAATTACACAATTTTTACACCATTACTTACACAGGAAACTTTCCAGTTTTCAGCAAAGGGCAGCTGTGCCACAGATTCCCACTTTTCTGCTGTAATTAAGTACTTCTGCCATGCTTCTCGATTAACTCATCGCATAGTGACTGCGCAGAGATACTGGCAGGAGTAGCTGTGGAGTAACGTAGTGCTTCAGCACAGATGTGACTGCCATACGAAAGCTTGCTTTGCGCTTTCACATTTAAGTTTGGCATACAGTATCATAGGTGCTAACAATCCTGGGAAAGAACAGAAAAAGAAAGGAGAAAGAGGCATTAAAAAAAAAAAGCTTGAAAGATGAAAGAAATGGGCCTTCATCATTCCCTGTGCCTCACACTCCACAGATATCCAAAGCACTGAAGAGTAGAAAGGCAAATATATAAAGGGCAGAGAGAAAACACAGCAGTGCTAAACTGAACGTGGGTTTTTCTGGGAGCTTTCCTGCAAAACTGAACTACGAGGGGGAGCCAAATGCTCATACAGACATCAGGCTGTGAATGCATCATTACGGCTGCGTTTTAAAATGAGTTTTAAAATCCTTGCTTACCCTGCATTAACAACACTGGCTGCTGCTTAATACCAGCACTGATGTGTAAGGAAGGTTTTTATTTTCTGCTTAGCCCATTCCTCTGAAGACCGCATCAACAGGCAAAATCTCACTGAAGCTTGATGAAGCCTCAGTGAATTTTTATAAAGCTTGGGTAAGGCTACGGCAGGATTTGACCAGAACAGTATTAAAAAACCCACGGAGCGTACAGGAAACCTTAAGCACTACTGCAGTTGTTCTGCTTTGTTTATTTGGCAACGGTTACCTGTGCTAACTTTAGCTGGCTGGGGGCAACACCTGTGCAAACACAGAAAGGGTCTCCCCAGTGGAAGACATTTGCAATGAGATTTTTTTAACCTGGCTCCTCACCCTGAAGGCCCATTCATATCTGGTGAGGCACACGCAGCACGGAGCAGCAGCCATCAGCTCCGTGACAGCCGCACCACGTGTTTATACACAAAGCAATTCAACTTATCGCGCCCACGGTGACGGAGCAGCGCTTTTCTCTCGGCAGCACAACCGCGCCGTGCCCCGACACCGCCGCGTCGTCCAGCGCAAGGAAAGCGCGCTTCCCCGCCCCCGAGGAGAGCGCTCCGCGAGGACATTCGCTCCGCGCTACCTCTGGGGCGGACGAGCACGACTGCGGGGCCCTACCTGGCGTAGCAGCAACCTCTAGGTACCACCTCACACACCGCCCTCGCCCGCTCCTACCCGTAAGTGGGGGTGCGGCGCCGGAAGCGGAAGTGGCAGCGGCGGAAGTGCTACGGCGGCCGCGTGGGGTCAGACGGAAGCGGTGCGGAGCGGAGCGGTGCTGGCATCATGTCGGGCCGAGAGGGTAAGGCCGGGCCCGGGGGCTGCAGGCGCCGGTTTTGCCTCCTCTTCGCTTCTCACCGCCCCCTCTCTTTGCAGGCGGCAAGAAGAAGCCGCTGAAGCAGCCGAAGAAGCAGACGAAGGACCTGGATGAGGTAGGGCGGTGGGGGGCGGGGGGGTGAGGCGAGCATCTTTCCTTAGGGCGAGCTCCCGCAGCACCTCGGCGTGCTGTGGGATGCGGGAATGGGCACGGAAACCGCTGGCGATCCCCTAGGGAAATATGTTGGAGATGTACCTGAGCCTCCTGTTGCGGATCCCTGGGGATGAGGGCTCGGAGTGGAGGTGTAAGCTGTTAGTTCTGGGAAATGTAGAGGGTGTGTGAGGCAGCAGTGACTGAAGAAGAGAAATATGCCTCTTCGAAGAAGGAAAAATCAATCCACGGCTTTATGAATAAGCTTTATCGTTATAAAAACGTTAGAACCTTTAGGGAGCTTTCAAACTCTGTGTTAAACAATGTGAAAACAAATGGTCAATATGAATTTTAGTAAAATGGACAGACAAAGCAAACTGTGTTCTGTAGGCAGGCAGTGCTGTGTGCGTGGGGAGGACAGCAGCGAGCACCAAACACTGCCCAAAGCCACTTAGGGACAAGACACAGTGAGGGATGGAGGTGAACTGTGGCAACACTGCACTCCAAAAGCAGTTACAAACATTGCAGCATCAATTGCAAGGACCCAACGAGTGGGGTTTTGTGAGATTCTGTCTAACTAATGATGGCTGAATGATAGCTGATGGTTGGACTAGTTCATCTTAGTGGTAACGATTCTATGACTGTACGTTGATAATAACATTAGACTAATATTTCGGTTATTGCCTTGGTTGGCTGGTAGACTAATTACTGCCAGCTCTGCTTTTGCTCTCTTTGTAGAAAACAAAGTTTGGAGGGGCTGCAGGCTGTCGAAAGACAAGATTAGCAGTCAGTAATCTGAACAAATTGGAGAAAGTCTGTGAGGGGACAGAAGGAGCAGGGTTGATTTAATTATGCACATATGCAAAGACCCTTTCTTTGGAAAGAATAATGAGTCTGTAAAATACAAGGAGAATGAGTGGTACACTTCAGGTTCCTCTTGAAGAGATAGATTATGTGCTATACAGGAAGCAGCAAAATTAGGTGTTGCAAAACAAAATCATACAATCCATATGAACAAAATATTGTGTGGCAGATGTAATGCAGTAATAATTCTTCTCTCAGCACAGCAATGTGGTGTGTGTGGGTATCAATTGCTTAAAAAGGAAGAAGAGGGACCCCCAAACAATACTCTTTGTCATTGTTCTGGGAGGTTTTGCTTATTTGCTAGCACTGAGCCATCTTGCATCAGTTTAGTCTGCGAGGTTTTGATTACTGTTGGAACATAATGCTTTTTTCTCATTGCTTTCAGTTGTTTTCCAACTGTTTGGGGGAGAAGACGTTAACACACTGTTGTTCTTTTCTTTAGACAGATCTGGCATTTAAACAAAAGCAGAAGGAGGAGCAAAAGAAACTTGAGGAGATGAAAGCAAAGGCTGCTGGAAAAGGGCCCCTCGGTAAGTGAGGTGCCGTGCTGATAGGAAAAATCGAGTGGATTGCTGGCTTCAAAAGTTTAATGTTTTTGCTTGACAAACATAAAAGAGATGTACCTCTAAGTTATTCAGCATACACCGGGAGGCTGATGGCAGCTGCAGATGATAAGTAACAAATAGAGGCTGTTTTTTATTATTATTATTTTTACTGTGCAATTTAACGCCCAAATTACGGATGCAGTTTGTGGTTGAGGTGTAACTGCGTGCCAGGTGTGACAAGCTGTTCTAGTGGGATGGTGCAGAGATTTCTGCTCTTGTTTTAGCATCCCATCCTTTGCTTTCCAGGTGTATTAAGAAACACAGACTTTGCCACAATTGTGGAATTTTAACAAATCCATTACTTGGTTTCTTAGAGGATGAAATTCAAGAGCAGAAGATTCATGACAGAATGGGGGAAAAAAAGCCTCACCAAAAAAACCTGTGACTGGAAATAAGACTGGTTTCAGTGCTCTTGCTTAAGTGAATGTAAAGCACACCGTCAAAGAAGAAATTCTGCAGGCTGCATTGTGGTGGTTCACCCAGCCTGCTCTGTATTTCGAATAATGGCAGTAGGAAATGCTGTTCATACTGTCCATCCACTCACCTTGTACTCCTCTATCCTTTGCAGGGATTGTATTAGGGGTGTTAAAGGGTACATCCTGCCTGTTCCCTTTAGATTATTTTGTATGTCGTCCATTAATGTGGACAATCCCTTCTCCATTCTATAATGACCTTTAATCTTTACCCTTTGCTGATTATTCTTTAGAATTATCTAAAGAATATATATAACTTTAAATATAACTTTAAATCTTCTACAGGTCCTGGAAGGACCTTCCCAGCAATCCCACAGCAGCTTAGTGTCACAAACTACCTTTGCAACAGAGTCTTGTTAGATGCTGTTTGAAAATATGAAATCACCAGAATTCACTTTATCCATACACGTAATGATACCTGTAGAGTTCCAGCAGGTCAATGAGTAAGGATTTATCATTTACAGAATCCTACTAACTTTCACAAGACTACATTTATCCATTTTTGCCTTAATTACAGGCTGTTATCTTGCCAGAGATCAAGGTTAGACTTTCTGGTTCCCCAGTTTCATCCTAGAACTCCTTCTGCACCTGGGAGTTACGCTGGCATTGTAGCTGGCAGATTACCAACATAGAAGAGTAAGACAATAAAGTCCTCTGACATGGTGGCTGTAATGATAAATTACAAATCTTAGCCAGCAGTTTTGCAACTTCATATGTGAGTCTGTGCTCTTGGGGCGGAACACAATCCAGTCCCACTGACTTGGGGTATTTCTTGTCTGTTTATCTAAGACGGATCTAGCTGCTCTGATTTATCTGCTTACAAAAAATGTGCTGGGTGTGGGACTTACAGAATGTCTTTGGCATTACAGACATGCAAAAAAATCCCCTGAGCTTTCCTTCTGTCCCAGCTATCTTGAAGTTTTTCTCTATCAGGCGCTTCAGGTGTGAGTAGCTCTGCACATCTGGATAGCTCTGTCCTGCCATTACCACTCTTCCTTATATTAGGTTGAATTTCAGTTATCTGGTTCTTGTCCAATGCTTGCCAGAGCTGACAGAGCTTACATTGTTGTAGGAGCTAGACTATGCCCGAGAGCCTCAGCAAGGCAATGCTGTTAGAATCATCATATCATGGTGCAAAGTCTGCTGTTAACTATCAGCCCTTACTGTCAGTTTCTCCTTTCCACGTGTTTTACACGTGCTGTAAAACAAAACCAAACAGCATCTACAAAAAGTGCTGCACTCAACGCCACATTAATATGTTGTGTTCTTTCACATTGCTTTACTGTCTTCAGTAATAGGGACTGCAAAGAACAGATGCTCTGGTAATTCCAGTACCTGCTTCATTGGGGCTTCAGTCCCAGATGGGGCTCTGGTTGTTGTAGAAATAAAAGAAGGCTTTTATTCCTTCAGCCTTCAATTTGATTTGATCAGACTGTTGTATAAGAAGTAACGGATGGAGGAGCGAAGAACTGTTGAAGTACTTTGTGCTCTTGTAAATGTGGGGGCGTGTGTAGTTCCAGGAGGGACTTTGGTTTTCAACATTAAAGTTATTCGTTCAGAGTAAAGCACGTAAGATCCCAAACAGAGTAACACGTGCAGAAGCTGTTCACCAGTGGGGATGAGTTGTACGGGCAGCCTGGTGGGCCTTTCAAAGCTGTAACCCATCTGTAACCGATGTCTGACCGGTGGTGGTGTTTCTTTTGGCAGCGAGCGGTGGAATAAAGAAGTCTGGCAAAAAGTAGTTCCGAGCTGCAGGATAAGACGCGTTCAACTCACCCAGTGGATCTGCAGCCTTCAGAAGATGAAGAGAAGTCGCTAGCGCTTGGGAAGCATTGTACATTTTGTTTAGTCAGAATAAAACTTTTTTGTTAAGAGGTGATATTTTCTCTCTTTACTGGAGGTTTTGTTTTAAAAAAGGTTAATCTGGATGCTCAGGTTTAGTTGCAGCTGTCCTAGATGGGGTTATACCGATATCTGCTCTCATAGGAACTGGAAGGTACCTGAAGAAAAGCTCGCGTTACGCTGCCCACGCCTACACAGCAGCGCTGCGCTCTCGTGGGCCCGCCCCGCGCTGCACGGAGGAGGCGCGCACCTTGGCGGTGCAACGGCGCCGCCGTGCGGTCACACGCCCTCGCTCGGCGCTATCCTGCGCGTGCGCGGTGCTCTCCTGCCGGCTGGCGCGCGTGAGGATGCGCACCGGTTACGTCCGCGCAGTGCTCCCCTCCAGCTGGAGACGGGTGGCTCCATGCGCAATGCTCCTCTCGCCTTAGGGGGCTGCTGCCTGCACCACTGCGGGCTGAGCGCGAGCGCCGCACTGCGCGTGCGCCGGCCGGTAGCAGCCTTTCCCGCCAAGTCGGCTCCCGCCTCGCCCTGAGGCGACCGTTGGGCCGTGAGGTGGGTGCTGCGCGCTCCCCCCCTCATAAAGCAGCGCCCACCTAAGAGAAGTAGCTTACACGGCAGCAGAACGCTGATGGCTGAGCAGTGAAAATCCATCCCGTGCAATTGGAGGCTGGGAAGTGCAAATGAACTATCCTGCAAATTTCAAAGCTCTAGGGGAGGCTGAGCAAGCAAAGAACAAAGCTGCTAGCAGGATAGCAGGCTTGCTTCAAATTTTGTTTGAAGGCCCTCAGTTTCCTGCAACACATGAAGAAAATATGGCTGCAAACTCCCAGTACAATCATGAGAAAGCATTTCGTATTTGCATAGTTCATATCTGTTTTGAGACGTCTTCAACACTGCCGGAGATGTCTATTATCTACTTAGATGGGATCTAGTTCAGACAGCCCCTCAGCTCAAACCAGAGCAAGGTTGTAAAGATCACAGTAACTTAACGCAGCATCACAAGAGGATCCGGGCTACCCTCAGTGTGTACCACATTCAAAGCTCCAAAAGCACGTTTGCTCCTGCAGTAAGATATGGACAAGCTTGTCCAAACCCAACAGCAACATCGTTTTCACCATTTTCATTATTATTCCCATTCCTCAGTCCAGTACGACTCTTGTAGGAAATGAACGCTTCCCTAAAGCTTCACATTTGCTATACAAGAGCACTGGAAGTGAAGCTGTGTGCTAATGAGGGAAACGACCTTCCCTGGACTGCTTAGTTTCTGTGCTGACAGCTTTCCCTCTGTCTGGTAAGTAAGCCTTAAAAAGTGACACGTGAAAACCAAAAACACCTGCTGGGAATCATGAGTTCTGAGCATGAAGGCTGGCATATTTGACACCAAACAATTGAAAATAGGTTAGTAAACACCTCTGAAGGTGAGGAAGAGCTTTGGGAAACAACCCATAAATTAGCAGGCTACTTCATGCAGGGCTACATTGTTTATTTTACTTCTCTGTTTATTTTGAACAAGGTAATGTTTGCTCTTGTTGATTAGCAAAACCTGAGGTGTACACAAAAGGCACACAGAAACAATGCAGAAAAGGAGGTAAAGCTGTGGGTACAAGTGTTTGAGAGAGAAGCAGTAAGACTGAGGCAAGACTGAGGCAGATGCTTACCAGGGGGAGTCACAGTTGTACGGATAGCATAAACCTCAGAAATATGCTACATGACTTTGAGCAGAGCACTGGATGAAAAGAGGGTTGAAATTACAAATGGAATTCTTTTTGATGCAGGGTAGCTGGTTGGTTAGTTATCAGTCATAGGTTGGCATATGGTAGCATGGTAGCAGATCCTTACAAACAACCTAAGTGCATACCTGCTTTCCTTTAGCATCAAAGTAGGTATCCTGGGGAGATGGTTAAAATGAGGAGGAAGAGGGAACGGGAGACAACATCCTCAATATTAGGAAGAGGAATGTGACCTTAGTAGTGTATCAGTAAGCAATTGTTTGACCCAAGAATTACTAAATGAAATGAATGAGGTTGCTGATCAGAGTAAAGTTACCGAGGTGGTCCTGAGTGAAATAAAAGAGTGAACAGAAATGCATGTTCCACGGCACGAGAGAACACACACAAGTGTTTCACTCAGAATCCAAGGCAAGAGGGAAGACGACCAAATGGCAAAGTGACAGACTGCTGCTGTGTGAGAGCTGTTCTCAGCAGGCTTTAGTTTAACGTAGGCATTGAACTGCCTTCCTGGCCAAGAGTCCTCCTGCGTTTAATATCAGGCTATGGAAATAAAGCTGACAAAGGAACACTTTAAATTGTACGTTTCTACATAATGCTACGTTATGAATGATATTCATTCCTTAGTTTAACACTGAGCTGCAGCTGTGCTAATGCAAAGACTGTACAGCTCTTAAATCACACATGTACATAGAATTACCCCCAGTCTGAAGGGCAGAGAGAAAAGAAAGCCCAGAGGGCAGTGGGAAATGAATGCCAATGATTAAAATGGTTCCAGAATAGATGGAAATATTGTTTATACGGCAATCTATTAAAGGATGTGATTGCTATAATGAATCCCAGTCATGCTCTAATGATTTAAAATGCTTTGCCCACTCTTTGAAGTTAGTTCAGTTCCAAGAACATCACAGCCTACTCTGAATCATACCCACTTAACTGATTTATGTGAGGTCTTAAACATTAAACTTCTCTAACATCCCTAAAATGCTTCAATTCTATTCAAATGCAGTTAATTCTGACAAGCAACCCCACACCTGTGTGCACATCTAACAGAACTGACAGACACAATGACTTAAAAGCATCAAACTTCCACTTTGTTTCTACTGTTGTCTTCAATCAACGTGCAAAAAATTTAAGCTCATTTTCTGTCGGGGAGGGAGCCGGCGATCAGGAATGACTCGAGTCAAGTTAGCAGCAAACAGAGAGAGAGAGAGCGAACAAACGACCTTTATTGCGCAGATAGAAAAGCTTATATAGACCACACGAGACACACACAATAGAAATACATTGGCTGGACACCCAAAACAAGGCACACATGGCAAGGGTACATTGGTTAGGTACATATAACAGGTGTCCATTGGACCTGTGAGCTTGCAAGTAGCCTGTCACCGTAACATCGCGAGAAGCTGCCCCTTCGCCTCTCCCCTACTGCCACCTGCAGCTTCTTGTTTACACCCGTTCTCACAAGGTCACCATATCTTTAATGCTTTGCAGATGTCCTTTCTCAGCAAGCCAGCTCTCCACAATTCCCCCTTTTTCTTTTTGAGCTACAAAGACCGTGGGGATCATGTTGTGCAACAAACGTTGAACGATATTGATTACTATTTTTAACCCGATTATGAGACCTACAATCATAAACAACCATCTAATCCCTTCCAGAACTAACCCTTTTATCCATCCATTTATACCTAATTTGCCAAAGAAATCATCAAAGGGGTTATGATCTTGTGTAATCGCTTGTGTATGATCTGTTAACCATTGCAATTGCTTATGTATTGACTCACTATGATCCGATAGATTGAAACAACACATTCCATCAAAGTCTTTACAGCCATGACCCTGTGCCAGAAGTAAAAAGTCTATTGCAGCACGGTTTTGCAAGACGGCGTGGCGGAGACTAGATTGGTCCATCATTAACTCGCGGAGGGCAGCTGAAGTTGCATTAGTTTGTTTCACAGTCCAGCAAGCCTTTCAATTTGTTTCAAAGCGTTCCCAGTGGCTAGGCCAGGCCATAGAAGTGATGCAAAAACCTTAGCAGTGAGAGACCATAACTCAACTCGATCATTACAATTAGAGGGAAGTGCCCACCTCCGTCGGGTTGACGTCGGTGGTGAGGTGAAGTTAGTGATCAGTGTAGCTATATCTCGATATCGTAGAGCTAAAAGTGTTAACCGTCCAAGATAACAAGGTGCACCCTGAGCATTCACAGGAATACCATTCCAATACCATTCCACGCACGATCTCCATAAATCAGAAATACACCGGGGGGAAGTGCTTTAGCACTCTTGTTATTCCACAAATAAGGTCCATCATAGTTACCAACCGTGGCACCTGTTCCGTAGGGTACACCACATTTCTGATATCCCTGGCTCACATTATACCCACACCAGCACTTGCCAAGCAAACTACTATAGTTGGACAGCTTTGGAGAAAGATCAGTATCACGACTGCTGGTGCCTGGATTGACATATGGAACACTCGACAGTCTGGACAAATGCTGCTGTGTCATCACGATCTTAGCGGAGGATCCTGTTGACCCGAAGTACACACACGCCGATGTATTAGCTGACATGTTCCCTACTGCTCTTGACCCTAATAAATTCAATTCCTGCGGATCCCATTTCAGGGTGACATTTAACTTCTCTATTAAACACGCAGAAAAATTACTAATAGGTAGACTATTGCTACATGTGCTACTTATATAACTCGCAAACTCAGAAGATAATTTCGATTGATTGAGAATAGGAAGACCTATCAAACATGTCTTAAATGGACTACTTACTGATTGCAGACTAAGACAAAAGTCAGGCTACTTAACCGATTTTGCCCAAGTTACCCATACATTTGTTCACGGCTCAATCTCATGGAGGATCGCATTGGTCTGACTCAGCAACAGGAGGCTGGTGAGGGCGAGTCCAACGAGCCGGTATCCATAGTGGACCTGTTGGAGATTCAACACAAAGATAACCTCTACCTTGATATAAAACTCGAGCAGGACCCATCCAAATTCCTGTTTTCAGATCGCGATATTGCACCCACATTTCAGGGGAACAGTTCTTTCGCCCCAAAGAGTGCAACAGTGCTGGGGGCTCACCAGCGTTACCAAATACGCATAGATGGTTAATTACAAATAATGCTTTTGCTAGTTTTTCCAGCGGATCCAAGCCACCCATTCGAGCTATATAACATTTCAAAGTTTGATGGGCCAGTTCTACAATAGCCTGACCAGTAGGATTGTGTGAAATACCTGAAAGATGTTTGACTCCCCAAGTCTCTAAAAATACTTGTACTGACCGACTGGTGTAACTCGGTCCGTTATCAGTTTTAATGCATGAGGGTACGCCCATCACCCCAAAAGTAACTGTCAGGTGTCGTTTAACATGAATAGCTCGTTCCCCAGGCATAGCGCTCGCCCATATAAATCCCGAGTAAGTATCAATGCAAACATGCACATATTTTAACCTTCCAAACTCAGGTACGTGAGTAACATCCATTTGCCAGATTTCATTCTGTGTAAGCCCTCGTGGATTTACACCAACTCCCAGTCCGGGACCTGTTTGATTACATTCCGGGCAGGCTCTCACTATTCCTTTTGCAGAATCTACCGATAAATGAAACATCCTTGTCAGTCCTTTTGCATTTGTATGAAATGTCGCATGGTGATTTCGCGCCAGGGTAAAATTATCCTGGGGGATTGCTGTTGATACTAAAGAGTCCGCAAGCTGATTCCCTTCCCCCAGACCTCGAGCACATTTGTGACTCCGAATATGTAGCACGCAATATGGATGCTCCCGAACATGCAACAGGCCGCGCCATTTCATCAACAACTCGAACAAGTTTCTGTTATTGACTTGCCGGATCTCGCTGTTCTCTATCCGTAACGCTAAACCAACTACATACAGAGAATCAGTAACTACATTAACTGCTTCTTTTTCCCATCTTTCAAATACTCTGACAACCGCTTTGAGTTCTAGGACTTGTAAAGAGTCATTGCTGGTACCTTGTAACACTTCCCGATCCCATGAGTCATTAGTTTTCCATACTAATGCTGCCTTACGAGAAACCTTGCCTGCATCTGTAAACACCGTTACTGCATCCCTGATGGGAAATCTTCTTGCCATAATTACTGGCACCCATGTTTGCCCAAGGAACCATTGAAGTGCAGGCACCGCTGGAATATCACAGGTGATGGAACCTGAAAAACTCAAAAGCGAATCTGCGAATGAATCGTGCTGCAACAAGTACCAATCTAGTTGCTCTGTTTTAAACGGTAAAATGATTTCCTCTGGTTCTTGTCCTACCCTTTCTACACATCTTAGTCTCCCTTTACGTACCAGCTGAGCCGCTGCTTCTGCCACACTCCTTACTGTTGTTTTAGGGCCTCCTAGAAAAACCCATTCTAATACTCTCACTCCTCCCCCTTTTTCTTTTTGGCATACCGCAGCAAACATATTTTCATGTGGTCGATAACATAACAGCAAGCATATAGGGAGGTCAGGGTTAAGTCGTTGAGTAAAACTTTTCAAAATTTTCTCTGCCAAATGCTGTATCAATTTTTTATCCTCTGGAAGAATGGTTACTTCTGCTGCTGGATCTACACCTTTCAAATATTTCAGTAACGGGCTGATTTCACTAGGTAATATACCCACTACTGGCCGTAACCATTGCAAGTCACCCATCAATTTCTGCATTTCCTGAAGATTCGTAGGCAGGTGTTTTAGATGTAACTTCATAGGTCGTATTTCACTGTTAGACACTACCCATCCAAGATATTTCCAGGGAGCTGTTCTCTGCACCTTTTCAGGAGCAATCTGTAAGCCTGCTTTAAATAACTCGCTTTCCAATTGCTGAAACTGTAAGTCACTAATAGGATTTTCTGTGGCTACTAAGATATCATCCATATAATGCATAATGATTGCCTTATCCCAAGATTTCCTGATTGGCAGTAATGCAGCATGCACATAAGTTTGGCAAATTGTTGGACTGTTTTTCATTCCCTGCGGAAGCACTGTCCACTGGTAACGCTCCGCGGGGGCTTCTCGATTAATTGCGGGTAAGGTGAAAGCAAAATGCTCACAATCATCAGGATGTAAAGGTATAGTAAAGAAACAATCTTTCAAATCAATGATCAAAATATGCCAATTCTCTGGAATCACTGCAGGAGAAGGCAAGCCTAATTGCAAGGCTCCCATAGATTGCATAACCTCGTTAACCCTCCTCAAATCATGCAGCAATCTCCATTTGCCTGATTTTTTACGGATAATGAAGATAGGGGTGTTCCAAGGGCTATTGGATCAAACTATATGTCCTACTTCTAACTGTTCATGTACTAAATGTTTTGCCTCTGTCAATTTTTCTTTCGAGAGCGGCCACTGATCTACCCATACAGGTTGATCAGTTTTCCATTGCAACTTTATGGGCCGAGGCTTTACCACAGTGGCCGCTGCCGAAAAACCACAGATGGAGATACCAAACGAAATTGCAATTGTGACATAACGTCGCGCCCTATCAAGGCAGGGACTCCAGCAGGCAAGGGTAGAATAGTGGGTTTTACTATTGCTGTCTGTTCGTCTAATATGACTTGAATATTTTCAATACTCTTCAAACCATGCTGTTGACCTCCTATTCCTGAAATTAACCCTTCAATAGGACGTGCAGGCCAAGCTGGCCATGCGTCAAACCCAATTATAGTAACGTCTGCTCCGGAATCTAACAATGCTGTGATTACTGTCTCCTCTTTCCAATCCCCCAGCTGACGAATTAATTTTACTGTCACAGTGGGTCTCTGCTGTAAGCCAAGTGACAGCATCGCTACCTGCCCTGTGCTGCCGAACCCCTTGTTACCTCGCTCCTGCTCTGTCGTGTTGCTCCATTTCTGAGAAAGTGGTATCAATTGTGCTAATCTTGATCCTTGGGGGATGTACACGGGTGGATTTAGTGCCTGGCAAACTATCATTATAACCCCAGTATAATCTGCATCTATTATCCCGGGGAATACAAAAAGCCCTTGTATTGAGGTAGATGATCGTCCCACTAACAAGGCTCCATATCTCTTGCCCTGGATGACAATTGGTCCCCTAGCTGTCGTTGAAATCTTAGTTGGCTGTCTATCGACTAATGTAACGCTTACTGCGGTGACCACATCTGCTCCCAAACTCCCTCGGGTGGCTGGCCGCAAACTGCCTGCGCCTGAACTTGTGTCTTCGCGCCCTGACGCGTGGCGCTCTTCATCAAGTTTCCCAAATTATTTTGACAGATGGCTGTGGCGTGTGAATCATTGCAACAATTTTTACACCAAACCTTTTTCTTACAGTCTCGCTTCATGTGGCCTAGTTCCCCACAACGAAAACAAGACCCTCTAATTGTCTTTCGTTTTTCCCCTTTTAAAGGTCTTAAAGCCGCAGCCAAAGCAGCGGTGACTGAATCCATAGAAGCCCTAACCGACGATTCCACTGTCTTTGCTACTAGCGCAGAGCTGGCATCCAGACCAGTCTGCTGTATCTTTTCCAGCAGTTCTGCCACTGATGCTGCACGTGGCATCTGCAACAAAATCGCTCGTGTTTTCGCATTCGCCTGTTCTACTGCTAATGTTCTCAACATTGCTTCCTTAACTTCCTCAGTAAGTGTAGTGTCTACTGTCAGTGCCTCCGTTAACCGATCGATAAAATTCCCAAACGATTCTCTCTCACCTTGTTTAACAGAGACATAACGTGGCTGTTGCTTTTCAGAAGGCACCGACTGTAACGCAATTTTAGCACATCGCATGCTTTCCCATAAGATTACCGCAGGGAAAGTTATCTGCACTTCGGTAGTACTATATGGCCCGATCCCCATTAACATGTCTGGCGTTACTGCATGAAGCGGATCCCCTGCTGGTCTCTGTATTCGGGCAACATTCTCACATTCTGTCCGCCAATTCTTTTCAAATATTATTAACTGGGATGGGCGGCAAATCAATCTAGTAATCTGCTTTATATCCTCTGGTACCATAAGATTAGAGGACCATATCCATTGCAAAACCTGTCTCGCGGCTTCCGATTGTAACCCGTTGTCCGCAACTGTGTTTCGTAACTGCTGAAGCAACTTCCAATCAAGGTTAACATATCTGGCCACCTGACCCTGACTTTGCTGTTGATGAATTACTGAGAACGTACTATTGGATAATTCCCCAACTACACCCCATTCACCCTCCAATACCGCGTCTCGCAAAATGGCTGACCACTCCCCCCCCGGAGCACACGGCTTCAATTCCCCCCTGCCCCCCACCAGCCGCGCGCGCTGGAGCGGACGATCTTCTTCGTCGGAGGATGATGACGTGTCCACCGTTTCCGGGTCCTGCGCAGCTCGGCGAGGCGGAGCATTCGGCTGACGTTCGTGGGCGGGGGATTCCTCCGGAGTGATTGGCGGCAAGGGCGGGGCAGTAGGCGGTGTCACAGAATCAGTAGGCGATGTCGTAGAGGCAGTAGGCGGTGTCACGAAGTCAGTGGGCGGTGTCGCTGAACCCAGATTGCCAAACGCAGCGGCAGGATGGCACACTGGGGCCTCCGGGATGGTTGGCGGAGGGGAAGGGTCGAATACAGACTGCGGACCCACCCCAAACATTATGTCCGATGCCCCTGACGTCTCCCCACCGCTCCCAGAGCTCAAAACTTGCATAGCCTGCTGAGCAGTGGTTCGTTCTACGTAGTATCGTTTTAAGCAGTTAATCACCTCCCGCCAGGGAGTCTGAAGCTTTTTAGCATATTTATGGCCGTCAATTACTGCATCCAACAAATTATCCCCAAACTCGCGCCACTCATTAACATCAAAAAGTGCAGTACTTAAGTCTTTAAAGTGCCCCTTTGCCCGACCCGTCACGACCAGCGCCGACAGCGTCTTGGCTGAGAGCTTAACCCCCCGCTTCTCTAAGATGCTCTGTAATAAAGACAGGGCTACCTCGAGCTCCATCTCGTGCGTCGTTCAGCGTCGGTGTGCGCTCCCGGCGCCGATTTCCGGATTCAGCCGCCTCCTCCCCCAGATTTAACTGATTTTTGCGCGCTGCGCCCGGATTTAACCGAATTACGCACCCGGATTCAACCGTCTTCAGTGTGCGCACCGTTCAGCCGACTTCTTTCTCCCCGCAGCGTAGTCTCTGACCGTGTCTTGGACGTCTTCAAGCACGATCGTATCCACGTTGGGCGCCAATTTGTCGGGGAGGGAGCCGGCGATCAGGAATGACTCGAGTCAAGTTAGCAGCAGAGAGAGAGAGAGCGAACGAACGACCTTTATTGCGCAGATAGAAAAGCTTATATAGACCACACGAGACACACACAATAGAAATACATTGGCTGGACACCCAAAACAAGGCACACATGGCAAGGGTACATTGGTTAGGTACATATAACAGGTGTCCATTGGACCTGTGAGCTTGCAAGTAGCCTGTCACCGTAACATCGCGAGAAGCTGCCCCTTCGCCTCTCCCCTACTGCCACCTGCAGCTTCTTGTAAACCCGTTCTCACAAGGTCACCATATCTTTAATGCTTTGCAGATGTCCTTTCACAGCAAGCCAGCTCGCCACAATTTTCTGCTTGAAATTGTGTTATGAGAACCTATCCTTACAGAAGAAAGCTCCTAAAGGACAGAGCAACTATTTTAGACTTAGAATTAGATGTGAGGTGACACAGCATTTGGAAATCCCTCCTGGGATCAGAGTCAGAGACTACTTCAGCATTACTACAAAACACCTAGCAGTAAATACATACATACTGGCAGGATTTCTCAGAGCAAATGCGTAAGATTAGAGTGCCACCCCATGGATATTGACTAACCTGAGACTGTACCAAATTAAAGAGGAAAGAAAAGCGTTGGTGCTGTTATATTTGGCAAAAAGACAGATTTATAACCTTTTTAGTCGTTAGTGTACAGTCATTGTTTATTTTCAGGTTCTTCATTCATTCTGAAGTGTTTCAAGGAAAGGCAGAAGTATAAACCCTAATGCCATGCTGCCTAGCTAAGTTCAGGACAGCAGCAACAGGCACTACTGCTTTTTGTGCCTTACAGGTGGACGTTGGCATTGTGTTACTCTCTCTTAAACTCTAGGTCTGTTCAGAGAAGCCCACCTTATCATAAAGCTCCAGTCCCATAGCCATCTGATAACAATACAAGACCGTAGAATTCTGTGCCTTTCAACCGGTACCACTGGTGCTCGTGTGGGGTGGTAATGCTCCTGTCAGCAGTATTAGAAAAAGGAGAGATAGAAGCGTTTTTAATAGCTGAGGTAAAACATAGCTGACAGTGACTGTGTTCTGCTCAGCTCAGAACAGCCTGAGGTCCCATGGGAGCACCTGAGAGCAGCGTGTTCTGTGTCTTCACCCATTCACTGGCTCAGATGTTCTCCACTTCGACATCACTGCCCTTTAACTTTACAGAAAGTACATAACTGCCCCTGCTAACCCACTTTTCTAGTTTTCAACCTTTTTGTGAGCTTTTAAAATACAAATGGGAGGTATTTAAGTTGCCTTCACAATTCCAAATGTTCCAAGTGGTTACTGCATATTACTGTCATCTACTGAGACTCTGCAATCAAAGTTTGTTTGGTGCGGGTTAGCCTGCTTTTATGTATCATCACCACAATACACGGATTTCAGAAAAAAGTATTAAATAAAGCTTCAAATATAATAGAATGATGCAAGAATGTACCTGAACAGTGAAGAGCATTTTTCTAAACCAGTAAGACAGTGATTTCAGGTGTCAAGGCTTCTAATTCAGTGGAGCATTTATTCTTAAGTCTTACCATCATTTATCGTTTCCTGTGGTGCCCTTCTCCAACTCTGATCTGCTTCACAGAACCACAAGTTAGATACAGACCTCAGGAACTCAGAAGGCATTATGACCACAGAGAGCAGTCCCCACAACTGCTCGCTAATAGTCTGCACTTTCTGTCCCTGAAGTCAGGTGATAAAGTAGGTAACCAATTTCTTAAAACCTTTTTGTATTTATCAACAGGTCTGCCATTTCAATACTGCTCCTATAGATATTACTGAACCTGTAGTACCTCCAAAGCAGAAGCTATACCCAAAAGTACAGGCATAAGTGGTAAAGAATAAGAATGTGCACTAAACTAATTAAGCAGTGACAAGAAAGTACACAATTTTGCTAAAAAGAAGGAAAAAAAGAACAGACAGGGTAGAAGTACAGCTGTGATGTAAGGTAGCTTAGTTCACCAGGAAATTTATTTCCATCTACTTACAGGAACTTATTTTTCTCAGACATAGGAAAATAACATCCTTGCTCAGAAGATAATTCTACTCCAGATCTTAAAGTTACAATTCTTGTTTATTGTTCTACTCAGTTCAAGTCACTTGTCTGTAATAAGAGAGCATATCATCTAAACTTTGGTAAAGCGGTTCCTGATTTTGCGTGTCACCACTGTATGTCTGCCCTGGAGGAGGCGCATCCTGAGCGCTGCAGTCACAGGCCTGCACTGATTGTGCTGCATCCTGAGCACTGCAGTCACAGGCCGGCACCGGCTGTGCTGCATCCTGAGCACTGCAGTCACAGGCCGGCACCGGCTGTGCTGCATCCTGAGCACTGCAGTCACAGGCTGGCACCGGCTGTGCTGCATCCTGAGCACTGCAGTCACAGGCTGGCACCGGCTGTGCTGCATCCTGAGCACTGCAGTCACAGGCCGGCACTGGTGGTGGCACATCCTGTGTTCCATAGCCATAAGCGTGCATTGAAAATGGCACATTTGGAGTGCCGTAGCCATAAGGTTGCATTGGTGGCATCATATGCGGAGCGCCATAGCCGTAAGGCTGCATTGGAGGCATCATATGCGGAGCGCCATAGCCGTAAGGCTGCACTGGTGGCAGCACATGATGAGCACCATAGCCATAAGCCAGCATTGATGGCGGCATGTTCTGAGCACCACAGATGTAGGGGTGTGCTGACGGCAGCCCATCCTGCTCATCACTGCTGTCAGTCTCTGCTGATGTTGATCCATCTTCAGCATCACTGCCAGAGGCCTCTGCTGGTGCTGGCCCACCTTGAACACTGTTGCTGTACGCTTGCACAGATGGTGGCACAACTTCAGCTCTGTGAGTACTGGCCTGCACTGATAACTTCTTTTGGTCCTCTGATATTTCTGGTTCTGTTTTTCCAGGGGAGGTTTCAGGACTGTTCAAGTTCTGGCTGCTGTAACTGTCTTTCTTTTGTCCCATAAAGTAATCAGGTGGTGGTGCAAATTCTGGATCTCGCTCATCTCTGAGTTCTTCCTGCTTCTTCGACCATTGTCCAAACATCAACTCTGTTAGAACGAGGGAAAACAGCTTAAATATTGATTTCAGTGAGAAGAAAGGAAACAAAGGAACAGAAGACGCAGCTGCTTAAAGCCACCTGAAGTTACTTTCACCTGGCATACTGCTGGCTAACATGACTTCAGTAAGAACTGAATTAGAAAGTTTTAATTCAGTAAGAGCACGTATTTGTCCAATGTAGGAAAACAGAGCAGAACTCCCATTGCTCCAGTAAAAATATAAGAAATATGAAATAGTAAGGAGAAAAGCATCAGGAGAGCAAGGAATTGTTTACCCTTTCTTTCCTTACCTTTGCCTTTATCCCACTCACGGACATAAGGCACGCCAGGCTTCGTATCTCTTCTCTCCTGGATGACAACCTCTACCTTTCTGCTTGGTCTTGGAACTTCAGGTTCAGCCTGTACCGGACTGGTGGTGTCTTTCACCTCTACTTTGCAGAAGGAGAGAACGTTTTGTTACTGATAGGATTCAATCTCCTAAATGAATTTCATAGGCAGAATAGGAAGCAATGTTATATAGATATGAGCTATATACAGTCTATAGAGCTTACAGTAGCTATCTAATTTCATCCTAACAATGAAACGAACCCTAGCAGGGAGGCGTTTATTTTTTAGTTCTTTCATGTTAGTTCAGAGAAGTTAATGGCCAGATAATGAGGCAGCAAACTTCCTGAGTTTTCCAGTTGTATCAAAAGCTTGCTGAAAAAAATCAATTCCCTAATAACTCAATAAGAAACGTGCTGAGTATTATACTGACACTAGAAAAATGTTAAAAAGAACATGAGCATGCATCTCCACTTCAGCAATCCTAGAGAGGAAAACTTGCATTCTGTTTCTTCCGAACCACAGTAACAGTTGCAGCAGCACATTACTGTTCATCATTTCCAGAACGCTTCACAGTTAATGGCTTGGCTAGACTTCTGACAAGTTAATATCAGCTACAGTGGAAGACAGGACAAGCGACTGGTAGTGTCATAAGGGAGACAAGGCAGAGATGGGATTAGAACTCAAACTCATCTCAAATCCTGAAAGCCAGCTGTATGCTCTGCTTACAGACAGGATCGAAACTGAGACAATACATTATATGATATTGAAATCAACTTGCTAATATTATTCTCACTTATCTTAAAAGCCAACCAGTACAATTTCAGAAACTCCACCATGCTTCATTAACCTGCACAACTCCTGCAGTCAGGCATGAATTCAAAAAGCATCACAGTCCACACATGACATCCCACACTTCTTCCTGCATTATCAAGCTATTTCTGGCACAGTTTTATATCTTCCCAAAGTTATATGAACTCTCATAATTCTAAGTTACATTAATTGTATATACAGAGTATATAGTATCTCTATCTTAAATCTCCGAGCCTGTACTGGTTGTACCTGACCAGTGGGAGGGCACACAAGATGTAACAGCAACTACTGATCTTAAAAAGACATCTGTTCATACCTCCATTCTCCAGTCTTTCTGCCTCTTCTTCTAATCCTTCTTCCCTTAACTTCTTCACCTTCCGTGCTCGAAGTTTAGACAGCCTTGATTCTAGAGCTGCCTTCCTTTTTTCTTTCAACTGTTCACGTTTAGTTCTTTGATCCAATGTCTTAATAGTAAAGAAAGACGTGAATTAACATTCCTGTGTTACTATAATCAACTACGTATCTTCCTCTGCTGAAGAACTGAAAGCAATATTATCAGGTACCACATTTCAAAAGGGAAAAGGAGGCATAATTTTTTGAGTCAAATGCAGGCATCACTGAGCATAAGACAAAAAACCCTAAACAACCAAGTCAGGATGCCAGGATGCTCCCATACCTGCTCTCTCAGCATATCCAGTGTTGCCCGTTGTTTATGCCTAAGATCCTGGTCACGAGAAAAGGCAAAGTAACCAACACCAAGCTGCCTGGCCTCTGGAAGGAAAAAAGGAAGTCAAAGTTATCCTCAGTTTACTGACCGTATACAAGCACCACGCACCCTGCTTTCAGGCACTGAATTACAACATACACCACTCTATTTATTTTATGTCTAAAATAGGCTTAGTTAGATGATGCAAGAGGCTTCACTTCCTAAAGGAGAGAAAAATGCAATTTACTGAAAAACAGATCTAGAAGAACGTCCTGGTAGTTTGAATAGTTAATACAAATGTGGTTTAACATATATGTAAAGTTTGCCAGATGGGCAACAAGAAGTACCTTTCCCTTGCTTCCTCTAAAATCAATCTGTGTGAAGGTAAGTGATATAAAGCACGAAGCGTACCATTTTCTCGAATGTCCTCATAATGAATGGGCCCCATGGGTTTTCGGAGGGCTACTTCTTCTTCTTTTTCCCACTGCTGCCTCTGAAGTTCTCTTTTCATATCTTCAGATAACAGTGTGTTCCCATCAGGGTCCAGTCTAATTAAAAAACAAAGAAAAGCGAGGGGAATTAGGGAGTACAGAGCAAAGTTATTGGTTCCACAGTAGCAAGCAGTGAAATTCAGTTATGATTGGGTCTCACCCACTCCTGCAGTTCTTACAGAACAGATCACAGTAGGCACCACTTAGAGATAACAACAAGAAGTACGGCACCACTTCTGAAGCAAGGTACTAGTAGAACATGTCATTAAAACACAGTTCTGTCCTTTCTCAGAGGCTTTATCAAATCCTCATCAAACACAGAATGGCTGATGCAATGTTAAATGTTCACTCTTACTGTCATCCATTTGGATGTTAGCAACCACGTATAGAAGTATTTCAGATGTGACATAAGATAAAGCCATTTGAAATGCACAAAGCCAATCAGTGACCCTAGAAGTCAATTTGCACCCAGCATGGGAAGTACTTTTGTTTTCTCAAGGGAAGCAGCAGCATTTCTCTCTTTTTGTCTAGCTAAAGCAAGCTTTGCTGATAGATGCTCATCCATACCAATCCACAGACTGCAATTTCAAAACACTCCTATTCTCTTTATTTTAAAGACTTTCACACCAGCAACTTATTAGTATCTTCACTTCAGTGGCTCTGCTGAGGTACCTTTAGATTACGTTCTGAAAACAATTCTCAGTGCTGCCATAATAATTGCAATAGGAAAGAACACCAAAACCAACCAGTTAAACTGCAGTTTAACAGAAAAGCAAAATCAAACAAATGGAGATCTAACGAAGTTGGATTTGCTGAAGGACTATGAACAGTTTTCAGAACCAGGAATCACTTCTCCAGCACCTTCTGGAAGCTGTAATAAGCCACAACTAGCTTACATGGACCACAGTTTTAGAAGATGCATCAGGTATCAGAGATTGCTAAATCTGTTTATTAGAACTTCTCTACAAACTACATAAGCAAGGTTATTAAAAATTTCATTTCTGCTTTTATTTCATATCCACAGCCTCTATTCTCTTGCAATTTAAAAACACTACACCAGCCACATCATTCAAATGGTCAGCTGCCAAGGGATACTTGGCACACTCTCTGAATTTATAATAGAAAGCACTGATAAAACTATCGTCATGCACGATTTCTCTGTAGCTGCTCTGGCTGTTTCTTAAGGCACAATGCAGAAACCAGCAGAAGCTGGCCTAGAGTAAGCCTAGAAAAAGCAGCAGATTGAACATTGAACAACTCCAGATTGAGAATAGGGAATACCTTTTCCCTTGAAGTTCCTGATCCATTTTAAGTATACCTGGCAAATCCTTCTTCATACAGCGCCTAGACCGGCCCAAGGAATCAACATAATCAACCCTGCAATGAAAGCAAAGGACGTTTCACACAAAGCTGCTTGCAGACTTACAGACAACAGAAGCAGTGATGTTTTCCAAGAAGCATTTGACATCTCTCAGACTCTCTCTATGTTAATTGAAAGGCAGAAGAAACTGTCAGGCTCCCAAGGCCACATTCTGAACAGGCCACATGACAGTTTTACCAGAGACATTTACTCAATCTTCCTCTGAGCCACCTGTTTGCCTTGATAATAAGGTGGTGTGAAGAGACATTCAGAAGTTAAAACATCATCTAATTTTCACACCAAAATAGAACTGGTTCTAGTACTTGCTTCCCATGGTGAAAATAATGGCACAGCACTGACTTCTGACAGATATGAAACTGCTACAATATACCTCAATTATCAATCTAAAGCCCATTTCAAGGAGCTTGATAGTGTTCATTCAACATGCATAACAAAGGCTGACTAAAACGCAAGCAAAGTGTCCCTCTGAAGCACATACCATGCTTCTTAGCACCGAGCACTTAATTTACAGTTGTCAAAGCTGATAAAGAGCTATTCTTACTGTTCAGTGCTGCTAGAAGTTATCTGGCATCATGCTGCTTCTATTATCCCAAGCTAAAGAATTAACATTACAGCTGAAAGTGTAGGATTGACAACATAATTTCCCCAAGCCAAGCTTCAAGGGATCTGTACTTTTAGTAAGTTTGCTCTTTTACATCATCTCTATGAGTATCCAGTGCCCTTTTTTATTATGTAAAATCAGCAGAAAACCAAACAATAGCTTGCATTCTCTGTAGTAAAGATGACTACAGCTGAAGATTAATTAGTATTAATTATTCTAATGAAAAATATTAGGGTACTGGTATATGACCTCCCTGAGATGGACAATGAATAACGTACGTCACTGCAGCGAGCTGTAGGCCATGACAGAGAAGTACAGTAGGATGTATTGGTTTAAACTTCTGACACCTTACTGTGATGAGCACAGAGCAGTTTGAATTCATCACTGGATCACCGATGGTTCCATCTCAGATCTCAGTATGACACCAGCAGCACTACACGTTATCTGCCCTTCCAGCCTCGCAGCTCTCTGTACCCTGCCTGGATGCACTCTCCTAGTTTGTTCTGGAAAATTACACTGCAAATCTTATTGCGGCCTATTAGGCTGGAGAGCCAGAGTGCTCTTCTTCATACTGTTCATTACTGTTTTAACTGATTACCACTATTAAAGTCTTTGTTCCGTAAGCATTGTTCACATGTTGGTAAAGAGTGTTTAGTCAGATTGGTTTTGTAATTAATGCTAATATCTCAGCTGAAAAAGTAGTAATGGGAATGTAACAGAAAATGGTCAAACGCTACTGGAAATATTGCAGTTTAACTGGAAGAAGTGCTGGAAAATCATGTTCTTTTTTCAGTCAGTTTCTCCCTTTCAAGAGGCAAACAAAACAAAAATACAACAAAAATAATGGCACATTTTGGAAATCCCACCCTAGAGAAGATGGATGTAATTAAAAATGTTTTGCTAAAATACATTTCAATGCAAGACACCAAAGAATAAAAAATACAGGCAATACTGCAATCAGAACTGCCATGAACTATGAAAGAACATGAGAGGATAGTGCAACACATCTCACTTGTCGTACATCTCCCTCACCTTCCCTACACTTCTCAAAACTCTGGAGGTGGATTCTGTTGCAGTGTCGCCTATGTGGGAAGTAACACAAAGCACTGTCTCTTATTGAGACATGAAACAGAAAGAACCACTTCTTCTCTCTGTGTAGCATTAACCAAAAGCAAACCAACAAACACCCAACAAAACAACTCTCACTGCACACATTCTGTGGAACAGAATTCTTTTCCCATGCCGCTGCCAAGCCTCAGCAGCCCACTCAGCAGCACCAACCATTCTTCATCAGGGTCCTCTGGTGGCGGTATTTCCACGTCTGGTTCCATTTCCTCATCATCTGTCTCTTTTCCTAAAGTCTTCGTGGCAGCTTCGTTCTGATGCAGTTCCTGCACTTCCCGCTGTTTGTCTATGATCTTCTGAGTGAAATCCACTAGGTACAAATCTTCCGTTTCTTCATCTAAGGCAGAAAATCAATTCGTAGAGGAAAACCACAAAGAGAGCAGAACTCGACACAAAAGCCAATAGATACATCACAGGCACCATCACCTCCGCAGTTGCCAGCAACACCTTGGCACACCACTGGGGAATACCTACATCTCACTGCGGGTCAAACTAACTCGGAGCTGTCAGCTGGCTCCACAACAATAACCTCTATTTGTGAATACAACTTTCATGCTTTTTAAAGGCAATTAATTATTTCCTTGTGGAATACAGAAAAGGTATCCCTCTCCACACTAGAATACTCTATGCTCGTTAATTATTTCAAAGATCTAGGGTTTGTTCCACCGCAGTTCAAACACTTATTTGATGCTTGGCATTCCCTACGTTGGCAGCAAACGGTCGCTAGAGTACTTCCTTGGAAAGGGGAGAGAAGCAGCGATGTCACATGGCAAAGCTGGACACTAAGAAGGGAAACATTGGATATTAATTGCAAAGAGATTTGGATTATGGTCTCATAATTATTTCTTGCAAGTGACTGAATATGTGAAAAAAGAAGGGGCCGGATTAGGATTCTCTAACTCTATTAACTGCATGACACATTGCTCTTCTCTTCATAAAGCCCAAGAATTAGAATGCAGAATGGAAAAACAGCAATGAAATGCAAAGACTGCATAATGGAGAATACATTATTTTTTCTCTGAGATTCTATATTGAAAAAAGAGAATATATTCCACCCACTTAATGACTGACTGAATGAAACAAGCTCATGGCGCTTTACTAGGACAGACTGCCCTTCAAAAAGTAATTTCATATTTTCTAGTACTTACATGATTTTCTCCCTTTGATAACAAAATAACCCACATCAATCACTTTGTATAACAGCTCCAAAAAAGCCTTCTCAAGTAAGGAGACAAGCAGTGAATTTATAGTGCAGCTGCTGTCAGCCACTGGATAGGGACAGGCCAATCCTTAGGGTGAATTTTGGAAACAAGATCATCTCTCTGTCTTTAAGTATACTACATTGATTAATAGTAAACACTATAAAAAGTAATTCAAATCAATCTTAAATTAAAACAAGTAATTATTTAAGTCTACTTTATATGTAAGTGCACACATAGAACTACTTATTTGAGGTTAGCTTCATTCACCTGGGAAGTCGCCTTTCGTCATCTTCTCATACAGCTTTGCTTTCTCTTCAAGTTTCTTCCTGAAAAACAAACCAACCAGCCTGTAATTTCACCAGCTCCAAACCCCGCTCATAACAAACCATTTATGTTTAGATAAAGGAGAAAAGTAATACTAGGAATGCTTGAAATATCTACCAGAAGCTGAGTAACATCTGCTGTTCTTTTTTGTTTTAAATTTTAACTGACACTTCTGAGCAAACACAGACATCCAGTTCCAGAATCCATACTGAAAGTAATTAGAAATTACAGCTGAAGTTAAAGAGCCAGTCTTCAGTGCAATACACTGAGAAGGCAGAGATATAAAGTCACTGGTATTCCACCTCTGTGTAACTACTGTGGTTGGTCAGACAAATACTAGAAGGCTACTTGCAAGTACAAGATACTGAAAAAACATTTTACACGAAAAAAAAAAAAAGAAAAAACTCAAAAAAGATATAATGTTACAACCAGAAAGATTAACACAGCAGAAGGCTGATACAGGAGTATAACAGCAAAGGAACTAACACAGATAGGATAGAATTTCAAAGAAAAAATAAAGGTGCTCACTCATCTCCTAAGATCCAGGCTCACAGGGAAGATTCCACAAGAGAGGAACCTCCTACCAGAGATCCTTCCCCAGTAGGAGTCAGCCCTTCAATGAGATCTAAGAGAGCTGCAGCCAGGCTCCACCCCTTCTGGTCACACAGCTGAGCTGCCTCCACCTGTGCTCCAGGGCTGACCGGGTCCTTTCCCCAGGTGCTCAATCAGTGGCTCAGGCCATGACTCAGCAGTTACTGTACAAACGTGAATTTTTTTCTTAAAACTGAAGAGAAAACTTTAGCTGATTTTTGGAACGGTAGAAACCAATTTTGAAGAGCTAAAATCCACTTACAGAAAAACAGCACACTGATTATAAATAGCAATTTCATCTGTAATGGAAATGCTAAGTAATGGCCTGAAGCAGTGATTGAGCACCTGGTGGGAAGGCAGGGCCAACCCAGGGGAGCTCAGGTGCGTGCAATGGTCCTGAGTGACTGGAAGGGGTGGAGCCAGGATCCGGCCCTTCCCAGCCCTCATTTAAGGGTTGGCAGTGGAGGTAAGGGTGTTTCTCTAGAGATCCTTATGTACTGAAGGTCTTCTAAAGGTAAGGAGTTTGTGGGTTTTTTTTTTTTTTGTGCCTACTACTGCATTTGGGCTTGTTCTCATTTGCTGCAGCCTAGGATTGTATTACCCTGCTACTATTGCTGTATTTTCCATTGCGTTATATCATCATATACTTTATTGTATAGCTAAGCCATTTAGAGGGCAAACCAAATTTAGAAAACAGCAAGCCATCTTCTGTCAGATCCAAGAAATGGTCTGTGCTTCTGCAGCATCACTGCCCTGGATTTCACTTCTGAAGATGGTACTCAAATCTTAGCAGCCTTACACACTCAGATGGCTGTGATGATATACAGGCAGATGTCTCCAGAGCATAGGAGTGCTTCAGTACAGCCTGTACATCACTCCCATACAGCATGGGACTGATGCTGGTCTCAGCTGTTGATCTGATGAGATCTGCTCATCCAGAACACATGTAACTTTTGATGTACTTTTCTAAGTACTAAAAAACAAATTCTACAACATTCCTTTCTTATAGGGCTTAAGAATTACCTTGACTGATCTAAGGTTTGATCCTCTTCTGCCTTCTGCTCAACATCTTTCTCAGCTCGTTTTGCAACTCCTGTGTTTTGTTTGGTCCAGATGCTTGGTTTCTGTGGGATATGATTTTGTAACAACAAACAATCATGAAATGGTAAACATTACTCAATCAAGTGAGACTTTTAAATAAGCTCTTTAGCACATTTAACTTGAGACTCTACCTGCTGTGCTGTAGAACACAGCAAGTGTGTCCTAAAATGACAGATCGCTGTACAATGTGATAATGAAGGTCAGGCTGAGAAGCAAAGGGAAATAAAGATAAAATCTATCCTGGCAAAGTTTTTATGGGAAAAAATGATGAATAACTGAACTAATAACAAAGCTATGAACTGCTCGTATTCTCTCCTACATTCATTTCAGATTAAAAATGCAGCTTTTCAGTTTACAGTGCAACACAATCTTCAAGTATGGTAACTCTAGGACTAGGAAGCCACAGAACAAATAAGAAATGGACAGAAAAGAGTACAAATGAGCAAGGATTGTCCGTTCACTGTGATGCACTGTGATAGAGGAGCACAGGAAAGCTCAGTGGTTCGGGATGAGTTTACATCTTCCCTCCTTCAGGGAAGCAAATAAACTCCTGAAGTGAAAAAGAAACATCTTTCTCTGTAGTTAAAAAAGCTTTGGCTCCCTAGGGAATGGAACTTCAGAGATTACTTGGATAGGCATGGGCAGCATTTGCTGCTGTGCACAATCACATCTGGAAATGTGCTGACAGAAATCAACACATCCTCATGGTGAAGACTTGAATGGCAGTACAGCTCAGAATACTTATTTACTGAGATTTAAACAGGTACAGTTTAAGGAGAAAGGATGATAAAAACAGAAGATTGTCTCTACCTTATTAGAGGGTTTGGGCTTTGCAAAGGTGCCAGCATCTTTCAGTAGCTTTTCTTTCTTGAATTCTTCTTGTTTGCGGAAGAGCTCTGCCTTGAGATCTACCAGCTACAGCATCAGCAACAGGAACAAACACATTGCCACCATCAGTTACTGGAAATAATTATTCCTTTATATAGTAAAATAATTACTTGTAACAGCTATGCGAGCATTTAATTGCAGTTATATGTGGACCTTAAAAGCAGCGATCTGATCGAGAAGGTCACTGCTAAGCTTGCAGCACACACGACAAGCAGAGCTCTGCGGGCACTTCCCACGACAAAGCCCTCGGCAGCAGGCCGGCACACAAACTGACGTTTCCCTCCCGTGCCCTCGCTTTAGCAGCACACCAAGACGCGATGAGACTCCAGGCCTACCGAGGCAGCGTGCCGCCTCTAACCGGCCCTGGCTCACCGCACCGCGGGCGGGGAGGGCCCAGCAAGGAGCCCGAGCAGCGCGCTGCCCGGCCGGGCCTCGCACCACCGCAGCCCCACCTGTACGCCGAGCGACGGGCGCTGCTGTGAATGCTACCGCTCCCTTTCTCTGCTTCCCAGCCGCGGCAGAGCTTGCTCGCTTACCGAGGAGGCGGCCACGTCCAGCGGCTTCTTCCTCCTGTCCATGGCGGCCTGAGCTCCCCGGCAACCTCCCGCCGGCCGCTTCCGTCCCTGCTTTGCGGCGATGCCGTAAAGTGCGGTGCTGTTACGGCAGCGCTGGTGCGGGCTAATGGGTCCTTCCCCGTCGCTTTGCTGGGGAGGGTGGAGTCTGCGGGGCGTATGTGCTGAGCTTGGGGCCGCGCGAGGAAGGTTGGGGGGGGGGGGGGGGGAGTTGCATAGCAAAAGTGACTTCAGTCCTGGTTTAGTTGGTGAGTGACTGCTAGAGAGCAGAAATGCTGCTTGGAGGTGGATTTAGCCCTGTAACCGCTGCTTTGCTTGAGCCTGCTGAGCAGAATTGCGGTGGTTGTCGTTGGCTCTCGTGGGTCAGTGCTGAGGGATGTGAGTTAATGAGGGCTGAGCCCTGTCCATAACGCCCCGATACAAACCCACCTGCGCGTGCTGGAGCCCCGCAGATGAGCGGAGGCTTGTCTTGGAGGCTCGCTGCTGTGCTTTCCCTGGGTAGCTCGTTATCTGCTTTATTCTCTCTGTGAGATAAAAGGGTTGGCTGATATGTTTTAATTTCAGAGTGATTCAGATCATAATTATCCAGAGTTACAAGAGGAAGCTGCCTTTCACTTGTCTTCAGTAAAGTGGTGAAATACACAGTGCTCTGATGTTGCTGCTTGGCACTGTGACAGCTGATAGAAGTGTCTCATGCAGCTTTTTGGCTTTTTGAAATGTGTTGCTTTTGTGTTTGGAAAGCTGGATCCAGCAGTGCTTAAACAGTTCATTGGCATGGAATTGCAGATTACTGACACAGATACTTGGTAGCTAAAGAAGAGTATGCCCATGAGCATTAAAGAGGTAGTTCAGAAAAAGCCATTTGTGGCTGTAGTGAAGCTGACTTCCTTTTGGCTCCTTAAAATAGGGGAAATGATGGGGGACGGCATCTACAGAGAAGGGTAGATCACGTTAGAGTGACAAGAGTTCCTGTTTTAATTTGCAGTGTAAGAAGAGACATGAGCACTGCTGAAAAATAGGACAAAGGAATGAAAACATCTGTGCTGTTCTAATTAAATCTCACTCCAACAAACTGTCTTAAGTGGCCTTTCCAAACCTCGCCTAGTGACAGTACTGAGAAGAAGAAAGCAGCCCAAACCTAACCCAGGCTTGATTCTGATTTTAGTAATTTCTAACTTTTATCTTTTCCCCCTTGAAGTTCATGGATTCTCCTCTGTGTTGCTCATACTCCACATAATAGTGATAGGACTTGCTTGCTCATTGCTCTGGACTGCCAGTGCTGGAGGTGTTGAGTACTTTCAGGAGCTCAAGAGCCTCTTTATCCTGAGAGCCTCATAATGTGAAGTGTTCCTGAAGAGCTGATAGTCAGACTTGGATCTCCCCTCGTAACTGCAGATGCAGAAACATTTTGAGAAATCTTGACTTCTTGAAAACTTGACTTGTAGGGTGTTGAGACTGCTTCCTAAGCTTAGTGTCTGAGGCTCTAGGATGGGAATCTTACATGAACAGTTTTAGAAATGTGATATTGAATAGCTGTGTTGGTAATTCAGTGCCTCTTTGTGTTTTCTGACTGAAAGGAAAGATAATACAAATGCTGACTCAGGCCACTACTCTGGCAGCCAATCCTACCTCACTGTCATCTATCCTGTTCTTAGGTCTGAAATCAGACCTTGCGGGATCCCTCATTGCGTGGCACAGCCTATGGCTCCTCTGAGGCAGCTCTGTACTGTCTTCTCTCCTTGCTGCCTCATTTTTCCCCTATGACCTGCCCGTATCTTTTAACAAACTGCTTGTTGCACCATTCTGATTTTCAAGTCTTATGAGAAAACCATCCTTTTCTAATGTTGGAAATGTGAGTTTGCAAACTTGGAAAAGGAAAACATCTTTGATGTATTCCTTCCTGGACATTATTTTGTGTTTACCTGCCCACACTGCACTGGAGCAGCATTCTTCCTGCTTTGAGTGTTGGTAAAATGGCTCAGCAACATCTCAGCGGCTCTGTCACAGGTATTACATAGGTGGCTTTAGCGAATGTGCAAAGATAGCAAGGCTCTGGAGGTGACTGCATCTGTCTAAAATTCATCCTTTCTGGTTCAATGGCATGGCCAGGATTGCAAGGAAAATCTGTGCTACTGAATGGTTATGTGACTGGCTGTGAAAAAAGAATTACTCTTAGAAGTTGCAGGCCAGCACACGTTGTAGAACAAGGCACATAGAGCTGGTGATTCTGTGCTTGCAAAAAACAAGTAATTCTGTGGGAAGTAAAGCTCTACCTGGACATGCCTGACTCAGAATGAGTCAATCAGTGTCATTAATGCTTTATACAAAGGATTATCTCAAGCTATGGGGAGCTCTACCTTCCTTTCTTTCTCAGTTTATATCAGCAAGGCCAGCAGGCAGGAACAGAGGAGCACGCAGCGTGGCTCTCCCACCTGCCTGCTAGAAACATGGGGCTGCTTTGTGTGCTGCTGTGCTTACCTGTGTGTGGGACTTGGCACTCAGTGTGCATTCAAGCAGGTGGCTTTCAGAGCGCTTCCTACGTGTTGGTTCAGTGTCCTGTGTTTTCTGAGAGCTGACAAGTTTTTGCATCTATAGCTCCCTCAGGAAGGCTCGGTGTTGGCTCTCATTTGTGCAAGGCTGATCTGGGGGTTTTTTTAGTCCAGCCAACAGGCATTAATAAAATGCAGATGAGAGAGGAAGAGCTGGAATAAGAACATTTCCAGGGTGGGAAGCAAAACCAGCTTCTCCTAAAGAAAGGAGGTGAGGAAGGAGGAGGAGGAGGTGAGCAACTGTGTGTATAACACAGATTCAGTGTAGTTGTGTGATACTTATTTCTTACAGGGAATCGGTGAACGTTGTATAAGCTACTGTGTCTGATGTAAGACTGCTGATAGCCCTGAATTCCTGGGGAATAATTGATTCAGCACTTCTTTTTAGTATGCTGCTCATTTTAGCACGAGGCTTATTTGTGTTTACTTCCACAAAGCTGCATCAACACAAAAAGCTTGTTTATTGTTTTGAGAAAGATGGGGGGTCACAGCAGTTTGTTTGAAGGGGATTTTGTATGAAACAGTGGCATCTCAGCAGCTTGCAAGGTTAGTGAGACGTTGCACAAACTCACAACGAATCACTTGGGTGTGGGCTTTCCCTGTGTCTCCTCCATATGAAAAGTTGGATTTAAATAGGAATCCAGTGTGGGAATACAAGAGAGACTATTCAGGACAGATGCTGTGGAGCAAGACAAACAGCGTGTGAAAGCAAGGCTGAGAACCAAGGTTACCTCTATCTAGAAGAAGAGAAAAGCAAAAGGAACGGCTCATGGCTCTGCTTGGATAAGCGCCTGCATGGGAAAGTTAGCATTCCTATCTGCCTTTACAAAAAAGGAAACTTGTGAACATAAAAAGTGATGTGAGAACCTGTAATAAACAATTTGGTTCATTCATGTCTATGCCTGGCTGCCACCATCCAAAACTAAGTTAAGTTGATGTCTGGGGGATTTGCTGTTCTGAGACAGATTTGCTTATTGTAGGTACTAAGAACATCAAAGCCCTGGGGTAGGATGAAACCTGACTTACTTTCTGCATTGTGGCTTTAAGATGAAATAAAACTGAGCCAGTAACAGTTGGATATTTGTGAGATGTTGGTGCTAGGAAGCTGTGTCTTTATGCATTTTCTTAGCCTCTTGACACAAGGAACACAACTGTGCTTCTCTGTGATGGAGAAATTTCTCATCTTTTCTTTCTCCCAGGTTCTTCATCTCAGAAGTTATCCTACAAAGGAATTTGTGCAGTATCAACAAACACATTTCTAAAACAGGGGAAGAATGTTTTGCTTTCCGTAGTTTAGTTCTCTAGCCAGCCAGGAACATGCAGTTTGTCAAGGAGTCATTGTGTGAAACCACAAATAACCGTGGCAGAAGCAAAGCTGTTTGCAGCTCAATTTTTGTAATGTGAACATCTCTTCCCAAGATCAAGTCCCAGCATCTCTCTTTTTTACTGAGATCTGTCTAAAGAAACCTGAAAAGTAACCTGAGTTGTTGTATTCTAGCATTGTATTTATGGAAATGCTGAGTTGGTGCAGCAGAAAGGAGCAGGTGGAGGGAACCATGAAACAAACCCAGAACTTCGCTGATCGTAAGTCTAGATGGGCACTGTGGATTAGTTGTACGTGGTTAGAGGAGGATTTTAATTCTTTGATTAAATGCTTGAAGTTTTTGTGTGATCCTGGGCAGAAAATCAAGGGCAGACATGGTGCACAATAATAGTGCTTGTAATGTCTCCCTGGTACACGCAGAGCTCCACTGCTCTTTGCTTCTTGTGGCAAAAGCTGTAGAGCCAGCCTGCTTTTGTGCTAGCTTATTTTTCTTGCAAGCTACAAAATAGGTATAGAATACAGTTCTGGCTGGATAATGAGACATTGAAATCGTATCAAAGTAGCCTCTTATTCTATGGAACTGGCATTTTGTAAGGCACTCATCTGTGTTTAGTGTCAACATCTTTTCAAGTATTGTGAGAAAGGGAGTGGCTGTAACTACTTGGGTACAGATTGTAATTCTTCTGATGCAGCCAGAAAATAGGGATTCCCTAAAAGCAGATAACTTAGATCAGAAATAGGCTTAATGCCATCTTAGCACAGCACCCGTGGGAGGGCCATAGTTATTGCAAATGCAATGAGTTTAGAAAGCTGTTATTGATGACTATGGCTTTTATATACATTTTAGCAAGCTTTGAGAAAAGCCATAATGATGATTCCTACTTCAGGGAATGTGCAAATGCTCTTAAATCTGAAAAATAAGGAAAAATGTGAGTGCCAGCTCAGAAGGTGAATGTGTTTCTCATTATTTCCTGTACCAAGAGAGATAAATTGTCTGAACTAGTGATGTACAAAGCAAAGAAGTTCCAAAGAAAACTGTTGGGCCCATCAGTTACATTGGGCAGGGTGATAGGTTCATTCCCTGAAAAGGAGCCTGAACCTACTGGAATACAATTGTGCTGTGAATGTTTTGTTTGTAGTTTCTATGCAGCTGGCATAAAAGACAAACTTGCCCTTTAAGGAGCTGCTCAGTTCCTTGAGGTTTACCCATTCATCTGTCCACTCTTCTCTCGCCATCTGCTTCTGTTGCTGTGGTCATGTGAAGTTGCTCCATCCCTGCAGCAAGATGCAGCCTGGATGGTTTGCAATCAGGCTTTCGCATGAAGTCTTCCTGTCTTAACAAGCACAGATGAGCTTGCCTCCCTGTCAAGGCACAGCCCTATAAAGAAGCTGGGTTTTCTATTCCAGCTGCACATCTGCAAGCCCTTTCAGGAGACTACGGACTTATTTCTTTCTTGCTGGGTCTGGGATGCCAAGCTGGAGGAAGAGCCTTGCTCTTTGTCTGCAGAGAATGCAGGATGGAGGTAAGGCAAGAGGGGAATACGACAGTGATGGGGGAGGCTGTGAACTAGGATGCTCACAGGAAGGAATTAGGCTTAGTGCTGCTGCTTCCCACTGATGTTGCTGGAAACCCCAAAACATTTGACCAAAAATTAAAAAAAAAAAAAAAAAAAAAAGCATAATTTTGCCCCTTGGAAGCAGACTTTCTCCTTACAATCTATTTCTCTTTGAAAGCACTGTTCCAGATCTCTGTGAGGATGCTGTTAGTAATTCATGCCTGCTCTGCTTACAGCCCTGCCTGTACTCTGAACCCAGCCCGGCAGATACAGCTTTGTACAGTGCTAAGGCTGTGTCTGTTAATAGGTCACTATGAGAGCATAACGTTTGGAGTCTGAGAAGACTGCATACCTACTTCATGCTCTCTTTTTCTTCTAAAGAAATCCCTGGTTATTGGTCATGCCAGGTAGACAGACACATACACTGTGGCTGTAACTTCCTACAGAGGATGCTTTCTAGCTCTTAGTTGAAACCCTGTTATTTACGTTCATTTGGTGTCAGGGTGATAGTGTAACCCATATTTATGTCGCCTTCACTGCCTGTGAGACGATTATGTTATATCCCATGGCTTGAGTTGAACTATTTTAAACCAACAGGTGTGTAGCAGCAAATTCTGGTATCCCGACTTGACATGGTGGCAGGAATGTGTGCTACAGGGCCTAGCACCCCTTCAGCACCCTTTGTGGTTATGGAGGGTCTAATCCCTGACACTGAGCAGGAGGCAGGCTGGTGTAATTGAGCAGACTGTAGCTCTGCATGTGATTTCCTAACGCATGGGAATGATTAAATCTGCACACCTGAACATACAATTGCACACTTCTCTGGCATACGATCATTTCTACCTTGATGCATTGGAGAGACTTAAATCAGTGTAATTGAGTGTGGGGTTTTTCCAGCACCTGGGCCTTGGTTACCTAGCAGTTATCTACCACATGCCTGCCTAGATGGCTAAATGGCAGCTATGGCTTTTGGTTTTGAAAAAACAAAGCTACTCTGTATGTATTCCTTCTGTGATATGCTGGTGCTGGAAAGCTGCTGCTGGGTGTCCTGAAATCATAGCACTTCATTTTCCACTGCGGCTAAAAACTTTGAACCATTCTAGTTTCAATTCCTCTTTAACACCTCAATTTATCTGCAATAAAGTTCTCTTTCACCATCTGTCACCCCGAATTGCCCCCAAAACTTGAGATGGAAGAGGTACATTGTCCTTCTGGTCATGTATGTTTGAAGAGATGCTCAAAAGGCTATATAGCAAAATCTTCCTAGCACAAGGAACCTGTGTCTAAGGAAGAAAGAGAGCTGCGGATGGCTCGCTCCCAGCAGCACGTCCCAGAGGTGAATCGCTTGTGCTAGCAGCTGGATCTCAGCGCAGCAGAGGGCAGTACAAGACTGTTGTTGCAGCCACGTAGCTCACTTCTCTGTGGTACTCTGAGCATTTGGCAGAGGTAACCTTCCATAAATAACTGCCTCCCCCCTGCAGTTCTCTGTAATTCTGAGACTATTTAGGTAAGGAGTTCTCCAAAAGGGCTGCTCCTTCTGGAGGGACACTGAGACACCCCTTCCCTCTTAAGGGGAACACACATTTCTTTTGCCCGAGTGATTCCTGCCCTGTTGTTGAACAGATTCCAGTCCCCAGAACAGAGCTCCTGATACAAAGACTACTTAAAATAGAAGCCCAGAAGGCACTGAAGTGTTGCTGTATGTATTGCAAAAGAAAGCTCAGTGATTATGGATGTTATTTTAGAAATAATTGGGAAAAGAAATACTGAGTGTCTGCACATAGAGAACATAGAAATGTGTGTGGCACTGCTGCCATTAGTCAAATATAGACAAGTGGAATGGGAAGTAGAATAATATTTCAAAATGAATAATTACATCAGGCATAAGTCCAATGATTGCTTTATTAAAGCCTTGACGAGTGCCAAGCAACTCCTCATCTATACCGGGGAGCTGTACAAAGTGTGCAGTTCAGTTCTTCATAAAACAGCAGAGGAGGGGGCCTACACCACCTGGAGGTAAAGGGGGCTTTCCTTTCTTTTTTTTCCCCCACACTTCTTGCCCAAAGCACTAATTTTCTTGCTAGCTAGCGTGGGAGAGACCACAGAGTCATTTAGGTTGGAAAAGACCTTCAGTCATCAAATCTAACTATCAACCTGACCTAAGCCTAAACTGATGAGCCAGAATAGTCAGTAGCTGCTTTGCTTTCTGAAAGTTTATGGCAAAACACTGCAGTGGCCATTATCATCTCTTTCCTATCCCCTTTGAATGTACCTGCAAATACACAGAGTATTTCCATTAAGGTTAGCAGTCAATTGCAATGATTTACAGCTGTCTTTCTCCTCCTTTCCTGCTCTGAAATGCACTGTGGTCATTAATGTGTTACTGACAGCTGGGGCTGGCTGGCCATGAGGACAAGGAAGCAAGATGGTTCCAGTAAGGATTTTTAACATACCTTAATGGAGCTGTAGCATTCCTTTCTGTTTCCTGTTCACTTCTCTATTTCTGTTCAATGACCAGAAAAAAAGAAAGTACTGAATCTTATCTCGTGGTAATATTGACAGTAGTCTTCATGAAATGCCAGTGTGGATGTTCCTTATTGAAAGATGGATAGGTGGTGTTTCCCTGTTTAGTACCAAGGCATAGCTTGAAGCGTCTTTAATGGAGTAGACGAGAGTGTAATGCCAGTTCTGATTTAAGGAAGGCTCAGGAGGGAGCCTGAGGTTGTTGCAGGAATGAATGTTGGGCCCGAGCCTGTTCTCATGTGCCAAAACATCTGCCACTGAAGCTCACCTCAAACTCATTTAACACAGCTCCTGTTTCCTCTTGAAGTGATTGAATCATAGTATGGCTTGGATTGGAAGGGATCTCAAAGATCATCTAGATCCTCTAGTTAATCTAGGTGAAACCTTCCTGAGGCACCTCTGCAGTGGGGAGCAGGGATGAAACCTTGCAGAGCCAGAGGCAAATTGTGATCTTGCTGCCTGGAATGAAAGACTTTGGGGCAGTATTGAATTTGTGTGTTTAGGGGGAAAAGATGGTGTTTACAAAGCAGAAATTAACAGAAGTAAAAAAGGGAAGGAGGGAAACCTGCAGGCAGTTTTGGAAGGGGAAGGGATGTGTTTCTAAGAGCAGCATGTTCAATTGATGCTAGATTAAGAAAGTGGCTCTTACACTGCTGTGACTGAGTGAGTTCAGGCTTGTTTTAAAACTCTGTGGTCCACCTCTAGAGCAGGCCAGATTGCACGGCATCTTCACTCTAACCCAGGTGAAGCTGTCAGCTGCCCAACCAAATGAGGCTTCAGACAACAGTCGGAATGGCTGTTGTTTCTTACATTGTACAGCAGCAAGCAAATATTGATACTGCTAAGCAACTGTTTCAGCTGCTAGAACTTCAGGCCCTGTGCCAACTGCTGGGAGTTATGCAGAGTAACATGCAACATGGTCCTTATTTCTGACACCTGCCTCAGCAGGCAGGAAATCAATGTGCAGCAGCTGCAGTGGAGCTGTGTGCTGCATGGCCCTGAGCATCCCTCTGACGGAGGGACAGAGCTCTGTCTTGCTTGAATGCTGACATTTCTAACAAAGCAGTGAGGGTGACTTTGGAAAGTGGTGCAAGGCTGGTCTGAGCTCCTTTGTGCTCGTGTGTAACTTGTAAGGAAAGGTGTGAGGAACCAACTTCAGAGCTGATCACTGAGCACGTCTCTGGGGCAGAAACAAGGAGCCCTTCTGAGTTTCCTTCCAGCAGGGACAGAGCACAGTGGTAACTGCACACTCATGGTGCTTATAAATGGGGTCTGTTCTTGTGTCAATAAATTCCACAGATGTGCTCTGCTTCTCAGAGGGATGAGAATCACCCAGGAAAGGTGGAACAACAGCCTGCTTTCAGCCCTCACAACCTAATTTGACATGAGTACTTCTGTAGAAATCTGTAGTATGAACGTATGCCCTGAAGTTCCTAACAAGAAGCAGACATCAAACTCAAAGTGTTTGTACTGTCTGTGTTGGAGGCAAAACAGAACCAAGTGGGATTAATAGGTGAATTTGCTATTGATCAACCTCTGGTGGAAGCAGCAAAGATAATCCATTTTAAAACTGCCTTTAACCTTCCAGCATGACAGGATTACTTCTAAATTCCATGATCTCAACCCTGTTCACTGCTTCTGTAGGCTACAGGACACTGCTGCCTATAGGTAGCATCCATCAGTGAAACAAATACCTCTTGATGGTGCTGTGACATATTTATCCTTCTGTCTCCAGCCCCACTCTAAGTGCCTGGGAGGTGGAAATAGACTTTGTTAAAGTAGTGTGTGCCACTTACCTGTCACAGTGGGATGGAAATAGGCTGCCCATGGTTCCCTGCCTGTCCTTTGCAGAGCTGCAGGGATACAGGGTGCACTGCATCAGCACTCACAGCAGCCCAACCTTGGCAGAGAAAGGAAACTTATCTCTTATTTAATAAAGTAAGCACAGAAGAGGGAGAGAGGAATGAGAAGATGAGTTTAGATACCTAAGTAGATCTTGTTTTTGCAGGATTACAGAGGTCAAAGTAATTTCTAGCTTGATCTTAATATTGAATGCTGCCAGGCAATAGCTGTAAATCAATACAGTAGGCAAAGCCCGTAGCTTAAGTAGGTAGACTTGCAACAGCAGAAACCCCAGCTGCATTGGGGTGTACTTCCCACTTTCCCAGAGTGTTTCATGATGCCACATCAGTGGTTAAAGCAGTGTGGCCTTGGAGGATGCCCTCAGCAGTGGTACATCTTCACCCAAGCTGCTGGTGGGAGTAGACAGCAACACTGCTCTTAAGGGTCTCCCAAGTGCTAGATCCTCACTGGCTCAGAAATGGTAAAGGGGACCTCTGAAATCACTTGCTTTGGGGCTGGTAGCAAAAGCTGTCTGGTTTTCTTAAGTTTCCTGGTTGCAAGGAGTTGGTTTATTGCCATCGTGGGCTGACAAAGTCAGTGACCTCCCAGACAAGAGAGTGCATGACAGGAGAATTTGCTGGAGAAGTCTAGGGACATACAGGTCAAGGCAAAAAAGCCTGGATGTTCTTCCTTAACCCTGTCAGGAAAATGGGATTTGCCTTGTATCTGGGAACCTCCTTTCACAAAAGGTGTGATACCAGTGTCTGCTCACCACTGTGCATACAGCGTGCAACAGAGTGACAATAAATAGGTCTGATCTGAAAAGCCCTGTTTGCACACTTGGCAACAGACCCAAGCCTTCGCTCAACAGCCAGCTCCTGAGATTGGAGAACTTTGTGCTTTCATCTCTTCCTCCTACAGCTGCAGTGGGATTTAAAGCACAAGGGACCCAACTCCTTCCTCATGTGCCAAAGAAAGCTGTTTGGTGCAGCACTGGGAAGGTGCAGTGTTTGAAGGGCTGCACAGATTGCTCTTTACAGACTTGTTGGGAGCAATCCTACCATTCAGGACCCACTGCTTTGTTTTCTCTGGTTCAATTTCCTACTTGAGCACTAAAGTTAGGCTAATGGGGAGTGCTTTAGGGAGTCTTTCCATACTAGCTTTGGGTCTTTCCACAATAATGTAGGTGTTAAATTCAATTGCTAAAAGCCCTAGGCTACATTTTCAGCTAGTATTGTGCTTGCTGTTTTCATGTTTAATTATTTCTGTGGCACTAATGTCCTTTAAAAGTAGCACTGTTGTAGCCTTGATGGTCTAAAGACATTAAAGCAGAAAGGTTTTTATGAGAGCAGCCAGTGAAAATGGCAAAACAGGCAAACTTTTAGGCACAGAAAGCATCAATTTGGGTCAATTTTAAGGTCAAACTGACCTTAATTTTAAGAGCACCTTCACACGTCCTGTTATCCTCAGACTCTCAGTAAAAGTTCTGAGAGCAACGTTAGATCAATGATGATTACTTCTCTGGGATCCCTGTTCTCATACACAGGACCTGCACATCATCAAGCAATTATAAACTACAGCTGAGGATGGAAGGCCCAGCAGGGCGGTGGTAGGCCTGTGTGGGCGGCTGAGTCAGACCAAGAGCCCTGCAAGGCTTGGCCCCCACCTGCTGTGTTTTGTCTCTTGGTCAAGTGTTGGCTCCTCCCTCTTCTTTTAAAACAGATGTTTTGGAGTTTTGTTGTCAGCTGGGATATTTGTGCCTGTCACAAACCTCCCGCGAGTTACTGTGATGTGCCCTGATCAAATCCAGCTACGGAGTTGTGGTTTGCTGCTAGTCCCAGAGGTACCATGTACATTTGCGATGGAATTGCAGAGGGCCGTTTCCCCCTGAGAAGTGATCTGCAGAAAAAGTCACAATTTAATGAAAGGACCTCTGAGAAGTTCTGGCTGAATGGGGAGTCAATCCCTGCTTGTACTCTAATTACAAATGTGGTTAAAAAAAAAAAGTTTTTGTGAATTTTTGTATGAGGGATTTCTTGTTTCTGTGCTGCTAGCAGGAGCTGGGCAGGGGCTGAGCTCTGTTCCTGTTGCTGCTACTCCTCAGGAAGGCTCCTGGAAGCAGTTGCTCCAGCTGGCTGCGGTAAGCCTGCAGGTGCCATCGCTCCAATAGCTGTCCTGTAGGCCGATGGGTGACTCCCTGCTCAGAATAGTGGAGGGGAGTCGGCGTGTGACCTTCTGCTCTGCTGTGATGGGAACCTCCCATGCAGTGCTCAGGCGTTATGTACCACTGTCTGCTTTCTGCAGTGCTTAAATGAAGAGAGCTATTCTCCTGGGGCTGTGATTATCTGAGCGTGACCCTGCAGGGAAAACACTGTAATGATGGCAACTTCAAAACAGATCTCCAGTCCAGCTCCTACATTGCTTTACAAGAACCTGTGAGAGCAGGAATGAAAAATACTCAGCTGATCTAACGGTGGCTGTTTAACTCAAGTACCTCTGTTAGGATTCTCATCCCCTCAGGCTCTGCTGCAGTCACTGACTTTGGTAGGTCTGTCTTTCTGCTGAAGCTGGTTTTCTCCCAAGACAAACGAGGAGCTGCAGGAGGGTGTTCTGAGCAGGATCACTCCCAGGTACCCCTGGGCTATGGCACTTCAGCTTTTAGCAGGCAGCAGAAAGGTATCTGAGCCCAGTGCCGGGCCCGGCACGTGCCCTGCAGACCTGGGTGCTAGTAATCAAAAAGGCAAATGCTTCTCAAACATGAGCTAGGGCCAGGGCTGACCCTTGCCTATCCTACAGCAACAGGACAGAAAAACTGTTCTTAAAATTAAGCTGGAGTCCATGTAGGCATCTCTGGATGGATAGCATTGAGCTGCCGTGCTGGTCCAGGTGCATCCTGACTCTGGAATTAGCTCATGCTATCCTGAGGACAACTTGGTCTGTAATATTTTAGTTTATAGCAGCTGTTGCACATAATGTTATCTCTCTTGCAATGGGAGGCAGAGATGCAGAGACCTACCAGCCAGATAATGAAAGGCCAGAAGAAGAACACAAAGAAGCTGCTGGTCATTGCAGAGATATGCTGCTCCCAGGAAATTAAAAACACGCCAACACGGCACACGCAATAAACATCTCCTTTGTGTTCGCATAAAGGCACCGAAACCTCTGGAATATGCAGAAATGACAAAGATGCTATCCAGCCCCCCTCTTGGGCTTCACCTGCTCGCACGCAGCCATGACAAAGATGAAACCGAGCAGTCTGACCATCGTGCAACTTCCCTCCCAGCAGAGCCCAACTCGGGCACACACATGTGTACCCACGAGCGCGTCCATGCCAGGGCTGGGCGTTCGGTGCAAAAGGTGCCGGGGTTGAAGCAGGAAGGGAAAGCGGTGCGTTAAACGCGCCGAGCGTCCTCCTGGGCGCCGGCGGCGCGGGGGCGGCCGAACACCCGTCGCCCCTCGGCCGCGCTGCTGCGCGGGGGCGGTTCCCGTGGCTCTCGGCCCGGCCCCGCCGTTCGCCCCGCCCGGCTATAAAGCGCCGGGGAGCCGGGAGCGCTCGCAGCGCCGATCCCACCGGCCCCCCCCGGGTCCCCCGAGCCGTGCCGCTGCCCCGGGGGGCGGCAGTGCTGCCCGCCGCCATGCCGGGCTGGAGGAAGAGCCTCGCCCTGTGCCTGCAGCGGATGCAAGAGGACGGTGAGAGTCGGCCGGGGGAAGGAGGGCTGAGGGATGCGCTCGTTTCTCCTTCTCCGTCTTTTGCTTTTATTAACGTTATTTTGGAGGAGGAGGGAAGGGTCTCTCTGAGCTTGGGCACGGAGCTCCACGAGCGGGGGGGTCTCTGAATGCAGTTAAACTTCGCTGCAGCCGATCTGTACTCTTGTCCTCAGGCGGGGGTGAGCTCTGGCGCTCGGTCTCGCTTCTCTTTCTCCGTGCGGTGGGAGAAAGCCCGAGTGCAGCCGGCCGCCCCGTTACCCGGTTCTGCCGGGGGCATTCTGAGCTCCAACTTTCTCGAGCTCCCGGTGCTGCTGCCTTCCAGCTGGTGATTCTTCCCAGCGCCCAACTCCAAAATGGGGATTAGAGGGTTTGCAAATTGCACAGACGCGTGGCGATAATCTCGTTCCTATTGTGCCGCTTACGCTCGCGGCGGCTGTGAATGATTTTGCTTACGTGCTGCGGAGTGAGGTGTGAAACGAACGCCGGAGCTGCGGCTCGGAGAGGTCGGGGGAAGGATCCGGCGGGGTGGCACCGCGTGGCGGAGCGCCGAGCCCCGCACAGCGGATCTGGAGTGGAACTGGGGGCAGCGGTGGGAAAGTTTCAGCCTCGGAAAGAGCGGTTCTGTTGTGATCTCCTGAAACAGAGGTGTGGGGAACGGGACGGGCACGAGCAAGCTGAACCTCAGCTTTATTGCCCGTTGCTGCGAGTGATTAACAGCGAGTTGAGTTTTTTCTTTTGCATTCTTTCCCCGCCTGCCTCCCCAGGCCTTGCCGTGCTAAGCAGACTTAGCAAAGATCTGAAGCAGCACTGTTGAGTGATGCACGGATCAGGGAATTCTCTGGTCCTGCTGGTTAGTAAGCACGGAGAGACTGTGCTGCTCGGTGCCTCGTGCGGGGTCGGGGCTGAGTCGTTCAGCTGCTCTGCCTCTCTGTCGCCGCTTCCTCCCTCCCGCTGCTTTGGGAGAACACTATTTATTTCTGATATTCGACCCCTCTGGGATCTCGGCTTCCAGGCACAGCGCTGTTAGAAATCGGAAGTCTTGTCCTATAGAAGAGAAAATCCATCCCCTGTTCCGCAAGCCGAGACGTGCCTGCGTGAATTCAGACCTGGTGCAGTGCTGTGTAACGCTGCCCTGCTGCAGTTCAGAGGGATGCTCTTGTACTGCTGGACCGGGGGCTCTACAGAATAGGTATAGCAGGGAGCCTGACGTGCAGCTGTGTAGGGTTTGCCACGTTACTTGATTTGTATGCACTAGCTCTCATCTCTGGGGTCTGTGTAATGCATTTCCTCCTCATCTTCCCTTGCACTGACCTCAGCCCCAGCACTGCAGCACATCTCTGACCGGTGTACTGGTCTCCAGCTTGCGTCCCTTCAGGGATATCGGATGCTTTCCCTGGTGGCACTGTGTTTATTTCTTTGGGTGGCTTGCATAGTTGGAAGTCAGTGCTAATCAGAGAGGTTTTTCTGGAGGAGGTAAATCTCAAGGACTGAAGGTGATGCTCTGTCTAAGGGAGAAGCTATGCATCTGCTAAAGAATGTGCTGTATTTGTAGGGAACTTTCTGCTTTCCCCCAAGGCAACCGGTTTGATGCTTGTATGCAGTACATAGTTCAGCCCTTTGCTGGGGATACAGGAGGTGCTGTTGTAGCACTGCAGCACTAACAAGCACAGTATGAGCTTTAACTGGACTCTAGAGAAAGTTTTGCATCATGTTATGCCTGATGCTGCCAGGGTATCTCTGCAGTGTTCCAGGTTTTGCAAGCTAACCTCCAACCAGTCCATAAATAAATACCGACTTCCTATTTTTCTTATTGAAAACAAGTTGGGTCTGCCTTGTTGGCATCTCCCTGGCTATGCAGATGTGATAATTCTGCTCCAAACATGTAAGGCAGGGAGCTTCTCCCCACGGATGCTCCCCGTCCCATCTATGTGCCCGCTGAGGACTGCAGTACTTACTGCATGTTAATGTGATGAGCATCTCTTGCAATTTGCAGCCATTCAGTGCTGGGTTGGAAGCTTCATTAATCACAGCTGGTACTGAAAAGGTCAGCCGTGGTAAATCACATAGGAAAACACAGGATGTACAGGAGCTGTGCTGAAGGATGATTGCTGTTTCAAAACACCACCCCCAGTGATTTTTTCATGTGTGTTCTGCCTTAAACCTTCCTTCCAGTAAAGGGAAGGGGGTGACTGCTGGCCAGGGTGCAGCAGTGCTGCATTCTCTAATTCATCTTTGTTCCTGTGCATGGGATGTGCACCTTCCTTTTAAGGCTGGGGCGACTGTATCCTTGCTGCTCCCAGGCTTTCAGTAGCAAAGGCAGCACAGGCTGATTTCTACTTTGGGAGATGTGGGCAGGTGGGAGAGCCTCTGGGGATTTTGGCATATCTGAGTGGAAGTGGAACCTGGATGCCTAGAAAGGATAAGCTGTGTGCAGACTGAGCAGCAGCGATGCTTTTATCCGCACTGATGGAAGTAGATGTTATCTGGCTGCACACACTTGTGTAACGCGGGTCTCGGTGGTGGGCAGGCACCCTCTGCTGAACCTGACGTGCTTTCATTCTTTGACTGGGAAGGAATGCAGGATTTGGGTGTAAATTTAGCTTGTTGATATCAATTCCGTTCCTCCCCCGGGTGGTTTTCCTCAGTAAAACCAGAACATTTGACTGATACCTTAAAACCCTGATATGATGCCTTATCCTTAGTTCTAAAATCTGTGCATCTCCTTAAGAAAGCCTGATGTTCTGAAGCGAGTTGCCGACCCTTGCGTGAATCACAGGGCAGCTGGAAGGGACGGGGGGGAGGCAGCAACTCAGACCTGCTCCAAAAAGTGGAAATATCGCAGGATTGTGTTGCTGCTGTTTTCTTCTTTCCCTTGTATATGGCTCTGCACTGGTTACCTTGGAAACAGCTGTAGGAGCATATAGGGGCATCGCGCTGCTGTGCAGCCGTGGCACTGTGGGCAGAAGTGTCCCGTGGTGTGTGGGGAAAGGGGGTGCGGTGTGGGCTGCTTGGTGGGACGAAGGTGACAAAGTAACACCAGTTACAAAATGTCCAGGTCTTACCTGGCCTTGCTGCGGGAGCAGTTTGGCAGCAGTGTGGCCCCAGGGAGTGTTTAGCAGGAGGGTGGTGGTTAGTGGCTTTGGCAGAGTTATTTAAATGTTCATAGTGGGAAGGTAAAGAATATCGTGTGGTATGTATTGGGGAGGGCTGTAGCGGCTGGGCTGTGAGGTCAGCCTTTGTGTTCTGCACGCAGGGCGGCGTACTGGGGTGCTCAGCTCCAGAGCTGTGGCACTGTGGTTATGGCTGGAGGTGGGAATCTTTTTACCAAATCATGGACATCAAGGAGAGATGTCCCAACAAGAGAATGAATAACTGTGTGCTTCACCCAATTAGCAGAGAATGAGATCTTTCATGCTGCCGTGCTGTTTGAGATGCACGGGTAATGTGTAGAATAACTCAAGTGAGCTCGCTGTAAAAATCATATGAATTGCCTTTTGTTCACTTACCCATAAACGTTTTGATCCTGCAAACTGTAGTGTGCGTAATTTGAAATCAGCTGGAATACTCTGCTGCTTAAAATCAGGTGTGCTCGCCACATCAGCAGTAACAGTCATTCAGAAGGGAGTTCCTGGAGTTGTCAAGGCTTCCTAGACTCGTCTCTCAGTGCTGGCTTGAGTGTTAGCTTTCATACAGAATCCTTTTGTCCAAACCTACAATAACATGATCTATTGTACTGGCTCTTAATTTTCAGCTACAAAGTTCAGCTCCATAGCTGTCACTTAGTGTGCAATTGTACTTGAAGGGCTGTTTGATCTGTGCCCAATGCAACGTGTTGAAGTATTCCTGCATTGATGCTTGTACAGCGCACATCCAAGCTCTGCTGGAGATGAGGACTGGCACGCATGGTGCTCAAGAACTTATGGGCTGCTGTTTTGGTGTCATGCTAATTTACAGGCCAGTGCTTCCAAATAAAATTTAAGAAGAGCGGTTCTGACCCTCAAGTGAAGTATGGTGGGGAATTAGGATCGCTTGAAGGCTGTGGTGGTAGTGCTTAAGGGATAATGTTCATTCATCAGACTGATGGGACAGCAGAGCAAATCCTGCTAGACTTTGATGGACTCTTCTTTATTCATTAATATGTTGATGTGGATTTAGGTGCCCATCAGATGAGGGAGCAGTAGCTGCTGTGCTTGCCTGCTCCCTCCTCACTGGCTGTCTCACTGTCACAGGGAGCTGGATCCGCACTGCTGTATGTGATCCTGTGCTTCAGCTGCTGGAGAACATCTCTGATGAGCAGAGACAAAGCTGCTAGGGTTCTGCTGGATGGCTTTGTGACTGGGGTTCAGGCTGTAGTTGTTCTTTCCAGCTCACTGCTGTTTAATCTCTTAGTAGGCACAAGCACTGGGAAGCTGCTCAGCTGCTCCTGCAGCCGGACTCTTGCTGGCAGGATAGCCAAAGGAGGGCTCTTCCTCAGTATGTGTGCTCTATGGCAGGCCATCTTTCTGGGGTTAAAACTACAGACCTTCCTATGGATGGGCTGGTTTAGTATAAAAACGACTATATTGTTCATTACTTGACTCATCATAACGGAATAAAATTGCTTATTTGGACTAGAAGGAGGTTTACAGAGGTGTAACTCTAGTGGAATAGAGTTGTAGGTGAGCCCTAAGATGGCAAACCAGGCATTTTTGTAGCTATACATCACATAAACAGGTTTATTTAAAATTTTTTAAGCCGGACCCGATCGCTGTAGTTGAAAGCAGTGATCTGGGCCTGGAAGAACTGTGTAACATCTAGGGCGAGTAAAAAAAACAGACAAAAAACCCTCACTGTCTTCTTTTTGCAGTGGTCTCATTCTCCAGAACCAGGCATCTCCTGCAGTAGGTACCGGTGAGGACAGCTTGTGTGTGGGCAGTGCTTTTGTCTGAGTGCATTGGGCCAAACGTGGTAACACCGTGTTGGGGTCTCTGTGCCCCTGGAACCAGTGAACTTCTGTGGCTTGACAGTGGTGTAAGTGGAATAAGAGCATGGGCATTTTGTCCAAAAATAAATCCTGTGATGATGGCCTCCATCGGAGATGGTAGCTTCTCTTTTCTGCAGCCCTTGGTCTGTGTGAACACACCTCCCCATGGCTGGGTCTGTGTTCTGTCTGGTCGCGCTTGATCTTCCCATGGGCTTGTTTCATTGAGAGGAAAAGTAATGAAGCTTTTCATATAAAATTCAAGTAGGGTGATTTGTTTTTTCCCAGCACTTTGATTTGTCAAGGGAATAAATTACCTTTCCTCTGTTCTTCTTCTTTTTTTCCTCTTTCTATTTGGAAGATGAAGAAATTCAGATAAAGTATCCCAAACAAAATGTAGCAGCAGGGAGATCACCGTAATTCTCACTTCCCCCCTCATTAACGTTAGATGAACTTGGCATTCAGTAATTACTGGCTCCTACTTTAGTGCCAGAATTATTTGTTTTGGCTCTGGCAGAACTTGCTGATTCCACCGAGCGCTGGAAGTGCTGCTTTCCCCTGGGAAATCAGTTCCTTCAGACACGCTTCTCTCCGGTGGCTTCAGGAGTCTTGTAGTGAGACCACCCTGGGATTAAAGAGAAGGGGCTACAGAAAGCACCGTGCATCAGGATGTGGTCAGATCCATGTCTTGTCTGTGTGTTGGAGCAGGAGTGTCAGTGACCCTGCCAGTCACGCTGCTCCCTTCTGACGGGTGGAAACCTCTTGCTGAGGCTGCAAAATAAATGCAGTTCTAAACTCTGGATTCTGTCTTCCCTTCCTGTCTTCCATTTAAATCCAAAAAGAAATCTATTCTTGAAGCAAAATGTAGGTGACCGTATGATATCCAGCACAGGGGACTGGGTAGTGTGCCTTTCTGACCTTTGGCCCCACTTTGGTGAAAAGCTGTTGCTGTACCATCACCCCGTAGACTTGGGTTGGGGGGGAGTTGCTATTCATTTACATCCCCTTGCAGCAGAGGCCTTGAAGCTCCAGCAACAAGCAAGAAGTGAAGAAATAAGCAGAAAAATAAGATGAGGCAACCTGCCAGGCAGCATGACAGTTTAACAGGAATTGGTGATGCTGAGCTGCTCTCTTCTCGCTTGGTCCCAATGTGCTTTAATGATGCAGACTCAGACCTTTGTGTGTTTTCCAAAGATGTTTCCAGGTGTGGGGGCTCAGTTATGAAAACAGCTTGCCCTGATCCACTGCATTTGGCTCCCAGGAATTCAGGGAAATGTGCAGGGGCTGTCACAATGGGACAGATTTAGCAGAGAAGTGGGAGGATGAGTTAGTAAATATTTGTAGCAGCTTTCCTCAGCACTCTGTATTAATCCTTGGTCTTCCCTTTCTTGCGATGCGGGGCTGGGGGTGGTGCTGCAGTGCAGTCAGTCCCCTTTTCCCTTGGGAACTGCATGAGGCTTTTCCTTCCATCGGGAAGTGCTTCCAGGCTGATTAGAAGGAATGAGGGGTGGAGAGGAATGAGTCGTAATGCTCAGTCCCAGGAAAAGCCAGCAGAGGACCAGTAGCAGAGCTGTATAACAGCAAGGCAAGAGCTGCTTTAACTCTGCAATGCAGAAATCAATACTAGTAGCTGAAGAGTGAGTAAGACTAGAACACCACATTCTTTTTTGTTGTTGTTTTTAAATAACACTTGCAAACAGCTTTGGGCTAGTAGAAAGGCTTAAACTGGTCCTTAACACAGGAGCTACAAGTTCTGGGAGCTCCTTGGTGGGCCTGTGAATAACCCACCTCTGTCCCCATGTAGGGCTGCGTGCTGCTTCTGGGTGGCTTCACAGAGAAGTAGGCTCAGGCAGGCTGCAGAGCTCCAGCTGTGCATTTAGATGCTGTGGCTGTGCTGCTTACTGGTCGTGCTTTGCTACTCCCGTGTGTTTCATGGGCTGTTCCCTTTGCATGCCCTGTGAACTCCTTGTTGCATTAGGTAGCTGCTGTGTTCCTCAGCAGGTTTGGCTGGGGTTGGAGCTGCAGTCCCTTTGGCCCTGTGGGTAGCTTTGGACAAAGTTATTGCTTGATTTCTTGGGGGCAGTGGGGGCTTTTTCTGTCAGCTGAAATTAACAGGGCTGCTGACCTCAGCATGGCCCAGTCTTCACATCTGGAAGATGAGTACTGACTTATAGCGAAGGTTGCGATGCTCTGTTCAAAACAGATACAAAGGTGTAGTTACTGAATGTAGCTTCATGGCCATCTTCCTCTGCTTCGTACCTTTACACCTGGAATTATGGCAGCTGTGCCGCATCCTTGGAAAAGGCCAGAAACGATGTGGAGTGTATCTCTGCTGTGCAATAGATTTGCAGTGTCTGGGGGATGTCACAATCCTCCCCCATCAGTCCCGCTACTTCCTCTGGAGGCCCCCTTTAAGCCTAGCATGAAGGTCGTCTGTTGCTGTTGCTTTTAAAATTGTATTTATTCTGCTTTTCCTCCTCTACTGTCTGCAAAGGGTGTTTGGTTGCATATGGAGGTGGCTTCTGGGTTGTTTTACTTGGACTAGCCATTGTAATTGGCTTTTTCTTTTTTGTTTTTTAGCACATCCTGTCTGACTCTTTGTTCCTTTAGTCCATGCTGTCACTGAGCTCACAAGGGGGGATTCTTAATAAATGGGCTGAGGGCTGGAAACAGGAATTTGCAAGCCGGCTGGGACTCGGTCTCTGGGGCTTGCAATAAGGTAAGGCTTGCTGGCTGTGGTGTCCCTTCACTTGGTGCTGGGCCTGTGGCATGCTCTGGGAGCCCTGTGCTGCTCCTGCTGCCCTTCCCTGCCAGCCAGCTGCCTCTTGCCAAGGGTCCCGTGCTGCCCAGGAGCAATTCAGTGACAGGCAACGCTGTGATGAACACGATCCAGTTTCTGGCTCTAAATAATGGAGAGCAGATGGCTTTGGGCCAAGGAATGCCAACTTCTGTCACCCATCTGCTTTCCCCCCGCTGCCTCTAGGGGCTGCCCAGCAGGGCGTGGGGATGCAGATTCCTGGCTGTGATTCCTTGCCTTGCCCCTGTCTTCCCTAGTGAGCGCTAAGCCCTCAAGGTGCTGTTTTCCTTTCCCTACCTCTTCCCTCCTGCAAAACCATGCTGTGATGTCTGACTGCAGGCTTCAGCATTGCTACTGGGTGCCCTCGTGGTGTGGAGTGCAGTGGTGGAGCAAGGAGCTTCTTTCACCTGTTGGCTTTGTCCCAGCTGTGAGCTGCTTGCAGAAATCCAGCTGTGTGCAGCTGGCTGCAGGAGCTCATCCTCCCGCATGGTGTGAGCTGTGCTGAACTGTGCAGCTGGGAGATCCCTTGTGCTCAGGTTTCTCAACCCCATGTGAGGAAATAGGGACATTTGCAGCAGAGTGTAAGGGAGAACTGCTGACAAAGCAGCCCTTGTGTTACAGAGGCAGGTGGTGATGGCCTCTGTGATATCCTAAAACAGGAATATTCCATGTCTATGAACGTGTGCGGTCTCTTCGATGAGCATCTAACTCCGGGGTGGAGTGACTCCAGGGGCAGTGCTGTTTTCCCTTGCCCCTTTGTAGGCACCAGATATCTTCTAGCTGTGCAAGAGCTGTACCCCTGTACAGTGGGGGTGTTGTTTTGTTGAACTTACTGAAGCAATAAATAATGGTTTGGGGATGGGCAGGGGGAGCAAGAGAACTCATTTATTCAGCCAAATGAATGGATGCAGCTCCCTGTGTCATGGCCAGGCACAGTGAGGCTCTCCTGGTGTGTGATATTGCTATCTGGCTGGAAGAGGAAACAAACACAAAGATTTGCCCAGTGTTGCAAAAACCCTCTGTGGAAAGATGAAGATGTCCTCTTCCCAGTTGGTGGCTGCTTCCTACTAACCAAGCCTGTCTTCCTGGCTGAAGGACATGACCCAGCACTGATAGAGACCTCTAGGGTCTGCCTTCCCTGTGAGAGAGATGTTAAAACCCCAATCATCCCAGATAATCCTATTTCAGGAGCTCATTGATTTTGAGTGGAGGGAAGTGAGTTAAAATGATGAGTCAGTGACCTATTTGAAAATGAACAACCTCCTCTCAGTGTCCTTAGGAGTCGATAATGGATCATCCTGGTCTAGAGCTGGTGAAAGGAAATTGAGGGGGGCTGGGGGGCCTCGTGCCTGCTGCACTGTGTGACTGCTGGTGTGCACAGGCGCTCATCTGTGGGGGAAGAGGAAGGACACATGGATGAAAGCCGAAAATATATTGATAGTGTAATTTAGGCTGTAAGAGTTTGATTGCGATTAGTCCAGATGTAATTGTTACAAAAAAAAGGAATAATGATGTGGTTAAAATAGCTATGCACGCATGGTCCTACTTGGAGGGATGTGATGTTCCTACAGATTTCTTCTTCCCCGCTTCAGGATGTGCTTGGGGTCACTTTTATTTGCTAGTGCACCTTTGGCCTTTCCCTGTGGGTCTTCACATTACACTGCAGCTTGTGTATGTTGGGCACTGTTTGTTAGCTTTCTGTTATCCCTCCATGCAGTTGTGTCCAGCTCTAGGTGTGCATTCCTTTGACCAACCATGGGTGAGTTGCTTGTGGCTTTCTGCTTCTTTCCTGTCTTTGGTGCCTGCACAGGGCTTTGGGATAATCAAGGGGAAAGTTGGCTACCAGAACATCCTTTATAGGTTTAATGCCAAGCCGTGACTTTGGGAATTCAGTCAGTGTTGTGTGCAGGTATGATCAATAAAGCTCCTAGTTATGTACTTCACCGTTAAGTCTTAGCTCATTGATTTAAGGAGTTACCAGGAACTAGGGAAATAACATGGTTAATTAAGTTAATTGGATTGCAAGGTCTGGAAAGATTGTGCCTTTCTGCCTGCTCTCTGAAGCACCTCGACACCTCTGATCACTATAAAATAATGACTTTTTCTTTCCACATGCTGGGAGTTTGAACTATTTAGTTGCTTTAAAACAATCTGCATTTCAAGATGGCTAATTTCTCCATGAGCCATGGAGTTATGGCTTTGGAGCCCATGGCTTTGGAGAGCAGAGATGAGAAGGGGGCTCCTAACAGGGCTCAGCTGAGTGATCTCAAGTGTGAAGTGGCTGTCCGTGCTCTTAGCAAAACACCTGTAGTGCATCTTCCAGTCCATTGGTGTGTTGATGCTGTGTATGTTGGCCTTGGAATTAATGTTAACTGTGCTGCCCTTGCCACATAGCAAGGCACGCCGAAAAATAATATATCAGACTCTAGATTGATATACTGTGACATCTGATTTTCAGGAAAATAAGTAAACAGATTTGCCTCTGTCTAAAATGGAAATTTATTCTAGGTGTATAAAGGGAGATCTAGCACAGAGGTGTTCTTCTGGAGCTTGTATTTCTTCTAATTTATAGCTACTCTTCTTTTTCATGTGAATTGGAGACTAAAGCCTCCCATTATAGGCCTGTAATTTATGTATTCAAAATTTTACGAATGTTATCTTTCAGTGTTTTTATGAAGCTCTGCTGTGGAGGTGCTAAGATAAGGTTATATATAAAATATTGGCCAATTCTCTAAGAGTAAAACTGAGCTTGTAAATTACCAGAAACGCGCTCCCTCAGCGTGAGCTCACTCTCATACTAATTTCTTTCATCTCCTTTGAAGAGTTAGGGAAGGCAAGCTGTGTAAATGTGGGTTGGGTGAAGGCAATGGCCTCAAGTTGCACCAGGGGAGGTTCAGGGTGGATATTAGGAAGAATTTCCTCTCGGAAAGTGTGGTGATGCACTGGCACAGGCTGCACAGGGAGTGGTGCAGTCACCGTCCTTGGAGGTGTTCAAGGAAAGAGCAGATGTAGCACTGAGGGTTGTGGTTAGTGGGCAATTTTGGTGTCAGGTGGAGGGCTGGACTTTATGATCTTAGCGGTCTTTTCCAAACTTTCTGATTCTGTTCTGTGGTGTCTGGAGAGCTGGTCTCAGTCTAGTTTCACTCTGATTTGTTGTCAGTAGAGAACCAGATGGGTTGAGGATCCCATCTGTCATGGGTCTGATACAAGTCAACGCTTTCATTGATGATCCACTGAAAGGAAGGAGAGCATGCTTGTGTTTCCAAGCAGCACCAGGGTGTCAGCTGCTACAACATCAGTAGGAAAGTATGGGCTTGAGCATATCTAGAGATGCCTTCAGGAAAATGTGCTGATTCATGTGACTTCATGGGAAAAACAATGAGCAGAAGACATCAAGGATACATGGACCAAATTCTATCCACAAGTGTGAATCAAAGTTTCTAGTTTTTTCCCTGATATTCACTGGTACTTAAAGGAGGGGGGGAGATGAGTGGGGTTGCTGAAAAGCTTTTGTTTTTTGGTTGCGCACCAATGCAGTGGAGCAAAATCTTGAAGCTGTATTTATCCAATCCTTTAAAGTTTTAAACGTAAAAGCTGAGCTGTCTGTGCTTCTGTCCCCCTGCCTGGGTTTCCTGGGATTCCCTTCCCCATGACTCCGGTTCTGTGGGCAGCAAGGAGTCATTCAGACCCGGGAGTTGACCTTGTCAGTCAAAACCTCAACACTGCCTATTTCAGAAACATGATATCTGCTGCCTCAAATCAAGAAGTGGGAGTAATGTAGCAATTTTGTTCTTGGCATGGCTATTTTTTTTTCCCAGTAATGTTTTCTTTTTTTATAGTGAAGCTATAAAATTGTTATAGAAAATCTTAGCATTTCCTTTGTTCTCTCTGTGATGGTATAAAGGACCAATTCCCCACCCTGCACCACCGTTTTCTTAGGAAAACTTTTAATCCTAAAAGCTGCTGGCTGTACTTGTGTCAACACACAGCAGAGCAGTACAGGAAAAAAAAAAAGTGCATTTAGAATTAATTTCTGTGGGAGAAACCTGGCCTTCACCAGCTATTTTTCTTTAATTGCCCAATAGAACACGGTTATATTGTTCCTTTTTTCTTTTCTTTTTTTTTGAAAGGAAATATTTCTCAGCCAAAATTCACTGGGGAAAAAAATCAGCTGGTTTGTTCCCAGGAGGGTGCGGCAGCTACTGCGTGTGACTGGAGGTGCTGAAGGAATGCCCACCCCAACAGCAGCTGAGCTCCACAAGGACAGGTTTTCTGAAGCTCTCAGTATTGCACAGCTGGAAGTAAGAATCAGTGGTGGGGTTTCTCTCGCTGCACATGAATGTGTCTGTTACAACCCTTGCCTGCAGACACCTGCATTTGCAGGAGATGGCTGTCACCTGGATGAAGGACTGTCTCCTTGTCTGCCGTGCCTGATGCATGGGCAATCTTACTGCCATCAGTAGCAAATTTATTGGCTGCACTGTAATTAAATGGAGGGCAATGGCAGTGTGCAAAGCAGTACTGGGTCCTTCTGTCTCTGCTGTGCTGCTGTCTCTGTGGGGTGGGCATGAGTGGGAGAGAAGAGAGTGCTGGGGTATTTGGCCATTGGTTCATCACAGTTTTGGCAGCCAGTGTCTGTTGCTGCTCACCAGCTCCATACAAAGCTGCTGTGCTGCATCTTCTGGTGGCGTAGGAGCTCTTTGTCTGGCCTTCAGCTTTCCCCATCACGGCAACCTGAGCAGGTCACGGTTTGAGATGCATGGCCAGGACTGTGACGTTTGGGCTATAATTCATTATTGCCTTCCTTGGTGTTTAAAGCTTCCTGGGCATTTCTGCAAAAGTCTCTCCAACTTCTCCCCCAGCTCACCGCAAAGACCCTGTTGCATGGGGTTACCCCAGCAGCGATAGATGAGCTCCTCCTGCTGGTGTTAGCAGCCCACTTTCTCTAGCTGATTTCCATGGCCTTAGCCATGTTGGCTCTCAAGTTCAATTTTGAGAGCTTGTGGTTAGGTGGGGAGCTGAAATGAATTGAGAAGCAATGTTCCCAGAGGGCTCCTCTGTTTCACCTCACCTAGAAGCCTTATGACACTGCTAGCTGAGTTCCCACTTCTTTAAACCCGCTGGAATACCAATCTCTACAACATAGCACAAGAGGAGCTTTCTCTTTAGTCTTCTTGTAGTGTTTTAGATCTAACAAACTGCATTATTTGGGTTGCAGTCCTGCATGTTACATATGGAAAGTGTCCATTCTGCCTTCTCAGGCTGTCGAGTCATCTGTGAGGCTGTTGCTCTTCTCTTTCAGTAAGTGATAGTGGGATGTAAACCCTGGTGTTTGTTCAGGTTAAAGCACTCCTGTGAGCAGCAGAGGTCTTCTGCCAGTCTTACTGCCAAGGTGCAGTGCTGGTATGGGCACAGCACTACCCGTGTGGGTACAGGCAGCTCTCAATAGCGATCCTGAAATCCTCTTTTCTAGCAGTGGTGTTGGTTGCCAGCATAATCTTTAGCCCAATGGCTGTGGCAAGCACGTGCCTACCTGTGTTTTATCCTGCTGCCTTTGTTCTCAAGCCTCGCTCAGCAAACTGCAGCTGCTCCTTGGGCTGTGCATTTCTCCTGTCTGCAGGAGGGGTCACTGCGACCCGAGCAGCGGGGTTCCTGCAGGGATGTCAGTGCTTGCTTGGGTACTGCAAATGTGTACATGGGAGGGGATAAACTCCAGCACTGGTGAGGAGGAGGAGGCTCTATACACGTAGGCTGTCCCAAGCAAAACAGAGATCCCACCAAAAACCCAAGAAGGAGAATAGTAAAGCACCTCTAAACTACTCCTGAGTGCTACCTCTGCAGTGGATGCAGCTTCCAGCAGCACAAATCCCTGCACTGCCAACAAGCAAAAGAGGAGCTCGCACCTGAGTGCTGAAATAAGCTGTCTGCAAAGCTTGGAATTAATCCTTGCAAGCAGCTCAGCAACAGCTTGTTTAGTTCTCAGGATTGTCTGCTTGTGTGTGGGGTTTTCTTCGGTTGTTGTTGGAGTAGGGAATGAAACACAAATTTAGCACCAAAAAACCTGTGCAGTCCTTCCCTACTGAGAGTTTGCAGCCAACTGCTTACATCCCCTGGTAGGGTTTGAGTGAGTGTTGGCAACTCGCCTCATGTTTTCAAGGTCTTCATGGACCTCTTGTGGGGAGTTTTTTCTTTTTTCATTTATGGTTTCTTGTCTGCTGAGCCCATGTTTTATCTTCATTGGTCTCCCAATGCACAGCCAGCCTGAGCTTGTCTGGACCTCAGTGCTCTTCCCCCTCTCCAGTGATGCTTCCCCTTTGTTTTTTTTGTGAGGCTTTGAGACCTCACACACCGACTTGCTCATCAGCTGCATGTTTGCTCCAGCACTGGCAGCTCTTGTTTGCTGTCAGCAATATTTACTTCTCGGCTTCCTTTGTTTTTCCCTAACACTTCATTTTAAGCAGACAGTTGGAGAATCTCTCTGTTGGCAAGCTCCAAATGGAAATGCTGTAGGATGGGATTTGTTTGCTTAACTTTGCCTGCCTTCATCGTTACTGGAGGTGTTTCAATCACGTAATTCCTGCTTGGGTTAACAAGGAAATTGCTGGCTCCAGATGCCTCCTCCCACCTCAGGTGGGTGCTCAGCTCAGCCTTGTGAAGCGTGGATGGAGACAGCATGACAGAGCCCAGTTCTGCAGATGGGCAGTAAGGGTGATGGGTATAAAGGAGAGGGCCCTATGCTGAGCCCAGGGCTCTTGTGCTAAGGCAAATGGAGAGTGCGGGTGTCCCCAGCCAGGGACAGCCCTTTGCTGATCTCCAGGCAGGGGGAAATTGATCTGCAGATTCAATCAAAGTGAAATTTGAGTTGCCCCTTAGCGAACAGTGGTGAGTGATACAGACAAGCCAAGTCAGTCTGTTAAATCTGAACCTTGCTTACCAAGTCCTCAGAGACCTAACTTTCAAAGAGGGAGCACTGTGAAGGTGCCTAAGAGCAGGAGAAAATGAATGAGAGGAAGATCTGGCACCGCAAGCTGCAGCTCGTCTTGGCTGACTGACAGATGACCTCTCGCCTTTGGCTTACCCCAAAGACCAACCATGTGGTGTAACTCTTCCCCTGCCGCCTCCTTCCAGAAGATCTTAATGTAGGGTAGTCCCTTCTGCCCAGACTTCCTCCAACATACTTTGGCATCAGTTTAATTAGAAATAAAAATTGATTAGCATGGTCTCTAGTGGACCTGTCAGGTTTGGCAGTAGCGGCAAGTAATGTGTGTGCAGCTGTTAGTAGGATGGCTGCTGTTCCTGTTAAAAACTGCTCAGCCCTGTTCCTGGGCATTGGTCTGGGCAGATGGTGCTGGAGCCAGCTCAGGTGTGGGCAGCAGGTGGGATTTCTCTTTGCTCTTCCTAAGGACTGAACCTTGCTGTACAGCTCCCCTTGCCAGCAGAAGGGCAGAAGTGATGCCTGGTAAACAGCCATGTGCCACGTGTTCCCTTTCTTTGTGCCCTGCTAGAAGCTGATCTGGGTATCCCCAGGCTTGCCACCCATAGCATAGATCCCTTTTGCTGAGCCCACTCTGGATTCAGAGCCTTCTTGTTCAGGCAGTGTGACCTCTTTCCTGTTACAGATGTGTGTTGCAGCACTGAAAGCCAGCTGGGTGTTTTCTCCTTTTTTTATTTTTTAATAGTTTGTACCCCATAGCTTTAATCCGCCTTGAAATGGAGAGCCAATATATTGGTTGCCTCTATGCCTTAGGGAATTGTGTGTGTTAAGGAGGTGAGAGAGAGTTCAGGAGTCATTGCATGGGATAAGCTGGGGGGCAGAGGGGGGCTTTTTTCATTCTCTTGCAAGCATGCTGAGACTATGTAAGGGTAGTAGATTTATTCCTGTTTGTGTTTTTTCCATGGAAGCCTCCTCCAAAATGAACTGATCTCTCAGCAATAGCATGTGCTACGTTGTGTGGTCAGTAGGAACCAAGCAGGTCAGTAGCAGCAGGGCTGTGCTGTATGCTTCTTTGCCAGCTCTAATAAAGTCTCACTACAGAGAGATGCCATTGTCCCAGTCTAAGCCTTGTAGGACCAGGTAAGTTGCCTAACTCAGTGCTGCTCCTGACTCCTATAAAATAAGCTTGTGGTTGGGCTGGGCTATGGTATTTCTAAGCCTGTGGCTTCCTGGTGGAGGTGTCCAGGGCAGCAGCTTGGCTTGTATGGCTCTGAGCAGAGGCTGATGCTGTGATGAGATGCCCAGAGCCCCGGTTCAGCAGACCGTTGTGTTCTGTGCCTGGTACAGATGTGCTGACAGTCAGGTTTTTATCAGTTGCTTGCCCTCCAGCCCTGTGTTCCTGAAGCTGTCCTGAAGGCACTAAGGGGCAGTGGAGGTGATAGGAGGGAAGGGATGCCTTTTGGGCTTGTTGAGATTTTTTTTTTTCTTGCTTTGATCCAACAGCAAAAACCTCACTGGGGATGGAAGAAGTGGGACTGGAAGAGAACCCCATAGCAAGATTACCTGCTGGGGGAGTGGGGGGTTAGTGTAAGCAAGCTATCCCTGGATGGATTTCCCAGTAACAGCTTGCTGCAGGCACAGCAGCATCACAGGGATCACCTGCACTGGTGCCTTGAGACTCAGCTGGGCGCAGCACGCTGGAGCATTTTACATGGCCACTTGTGAACTGCAAGAGATTGTAGCACACCTGTTCTCACCTCCCTCCTGTGGGTTTTGCAGCTGTCAGTCACTCAGTTACCTTTTCTTGGGATTTCTGAGTGTTTTTATGAGAGTCTCAGTTCTTCACCACTTGCACATCTTGTCTGAGATGAGTTGTTAACTTACCAATGACTCTGTGGAGCAGGGCTACCAGCTTTTGGATGATGACTGTATTAGCTGTGCTGCTGACAGCTCCTTGCCTTTCATGCTAGAGGGATACTTAATGAAAAAATCCCCTCAGGAAAGATGTAGAAGTACCACTGTGATAACTAACACTTCCCTGCACAAGGAGGGCAGGGGAGAGAAAGGAAGCCCCCCAAGGAAGGAGCCAGGAGCAAAGCCAATGCCAGAAAGGACATCGGATCTGCCAGGATAGTGGGCTGACTGCCTGCACAGCTCCCTGTCAGGCAGCTTTGCTGTGACAGCGAGCACAACCCCTGGGCAATGCTGTAGGAGTGAAATAGCTATTAATTGCAGCAGTCTGCTCCTCTGGTCCTGACTTGTCAGGATTTCTTGAGAGATTTCTGGGTTACAAAGCATAACCTCCTATGGTGAGTGATATCTGAGATGTCTAACCTTATGTCATTGTGTTGCATGCTTGTTTGGATAGTGGTGATGGTCACTCCACTGAGGAATGCTCTGTGGAATTAGGGTGTATTCAGAGGATGGAAGAACAGTTAGTGACATGGAAAAACTTTATTAGGAAGCAAGAAAATGGAGACAGGGAGTCTACCCCAGAAAGTACTTCTGTGAGAAAGGATGTTGGTAAAATACCTACCGTAATAACCAGCCCAGAGAAGGTGAAATGGGGATGTATTCTGTTTTGGCAATAGAGGACCAACAAAGGAGAGGAACAATGAAGGGGATGTAAAAATGGAGCGAAGGTGACATTTGAGGCTAGTAAGGGGAAATGCATCATCCACGTGGTGGGGCTGTGGAGTTGACTGTCCCTTGAAATGACATGAAGGGCAGGAATTTATTTTACTTGTTAGAATTCAGGGATGGGTGGGCTATTGCAGAAGTAGTCAAAATTCATCCTGCAATTCAATGCAGGATGTGGGGCTGCCCAGCATGAATTTCCTAGTAGCAGCGGGTCCAACATGAGGACGTGTTTCTGCACCGCCTGTTGGCGTGTCTTCTGTTAAAGGTGACCTGGAAGCAGGGCTGATGTGCCCTCCTGCAGCTTTGCATATCATATCTAAACACTTGGATGGAGTCACTAAAATGCTGCTATGTAGGATGTATATGTAGGATGCTCGGTGACCTCCTGTCCCGTGTCTGAAGCTGTATGCTTGCTCTCTTGTTCCTGTTTTACTGCCCTTGAGCTAGTTCGTGACACTGTACTGAGCAGCTATCCAGCCTGTTTGGGTTCTCAGCAATATCCCTTGCTATTTTGAGGAAGGAGGTGTTTGCAGTAACAGGGATGCTGAGAAATGCCATTGCTATACACGGCAACAGCACATTTCTGTGCACAGTATCTTGTTTTCCTCTTTGCCTGTTGCACATGTCTTTAAAAGGAAGGCAGATCTCTTCTGCTCCAAACAGAGGAGAAAGCCATCAGCTGCATGAAAGCCATAAAAAGCTTTCATCCTTAAGAGCCTGGTAAATCTCCCATGAAAATCAAAGAAATGGCTTCAGCTGATAGACATGCCATATCAAGTCAAACCTGATCTGGCAGAGAGGTTCACAACTGTTCCATCCTTTAGCCCATTCACGGTTGGGACCGTGTTTTGTAGATCCCTGGTATCACCCACTGGCAGAAGCAGCTGCTGTGCCATTGGCTTTCCCTAATTTCCTACAATAACAAAAGAGAATTCCTTCTTTCCAGAAGAGTCTAGATATCAGGAATGTGAGGAGGCTGCTGCGAAGCAAGCGGTACTACGGATGGTTTGGTAGACCACAGTGCATGATCTGTGTGTATAGCAGAGATCTTCTTTGCATCTTCTCTTTTCCCTGTTTCCGCAGAGCTTAAAAAAGGCTTCTTGCTGGAGAAGTGGGAAGAAAAAGAGCAGTCTTTAAACTTTATGACATCCATATCATTGCTTGGAGGACTACTATAGTGGTCATTGTAGCACTAAGGAAACTGTGTTAGCTTTGCTCTTGTAAAGTCATGGAGCTGCAAGACTAGTTTATAGAAGTATAGAAAGTGGCATTAAAGTGGCCGTAAATCACTCTGGTTCTCTGGGGATGTTAGAATTCTTCCTATCTCCTGGAAGAGGTACTTGGTTTGTGAGTGGAAGTGCGGCTTCTCTTGTGCTTAAACACAGCTATGAAAAAATGAATGGCTTGTGCAGTTGGAGGGTGGTGTTGGTGGCAGGGTGAGGTCAGAACCAGCAAATCCAGAGCTGAATCGAGCAATTGAATCAAAGAAAATGAGCATGCAAATCCTTGCTAGGCTCTGTTGTTCCTGGGCACCTCTGGGTTGGAGGATGGGATGGATTCTGCCAGGCATGGAGCAGAGTGCTCCCGTGGCCACTCGGTGCTGCTCCACCAAGTAATGCTTTTCCACGTACAAAACTGACACTGTGTTTCTTCCTATCACTCCATTCTTGATACAAAATAAGATGTTTGCTGGGCAAATGCTTCCGAAGATGATGAATAAAACAAACTATATGTGGCCAAAAATGTATATTGAAAATAAAATGTGAAGTGCAGGAAGTGGAGAAAAAGAATGGGACTGCTCAGCTCCCCTCTTCGGGCTACTGAGATGCTGAACACTTTGTTTTCTTCCCAAAACTTCATCTTTCTTTGTGCCTGGGTTACCCTGTTTCATTTAAAATGAGTCTTCAAATCCGTTTTGTTAAATTGCTGCAAAATCCTGTGTGGATGCTCTTCAGTTGATTTAATCTTGGTTTATGTTGATTTAGTTTCTTGCCAACTTTTGCTAAATCCATTTGAGACAGAGTTAAATCAACTTATGAGTGTCCTTGCAATTTAATTAAATCGACTGATGTAGCTAATGTAACTGATTGTAATTAAACGCATGCAGCTTTTGTATAAAGACAAGCCCTGAGGGTGTTCAGGAAATCCCATCTCATGTTCCCATTAGCCCCTAAAAGCAGTTTGCTCACTATTCACCACCTCTGCCTCTGATCGTTGTCCCAGAGCAGAGCTCTGCAGTGCTGGGCCATGCTTTGCACCATGCATTCCCCACCGCAGCAGCTCTGCCCCCCTGCTAGCTTTCCCCTCCACAGCTGCGGTTGTATACTTATGCCCTGATGGCCCTATGGGGAATAGTGCTGGGTCAGTTGCTGCTCCAGATGAAAAATAACCTGCTTAAAAATAAAGGAACGTGAAAAGGTGGTTGGTTCTTTGGCATCCAGAGTCACTCCCTGAAAAGCTATCAGCACTGGTCTAGGGGCTTCTCTTGTCTTGGTACCTTACAAAGGATGTTCACATTCAGTGTGAGCTTCTGCAGGTTCACTGATGGAAACAAGCAACACGACAGCAATATTCTGAGTGTTTAACTGAGCCTGTAAGAACAAGTCGCTTCATTCTCTGAACGTTGGCTTTTTCTCAGAAGTGTGTTGCTCTTTCTCAAACTGGAGTCAGAGGTCTGTAATGCTGTAATCTTTCCTACAGCGGGCAGATCCTACACCCCAAAGGCTGCCTTTGATCTCCAGCAGAGAGCCTTGCTATCCTAGGGGGCAAAGATCCTGTGTTGGTGTGAATTTCTGCCTCTGAGTGGTAGAAGCAGCCCAGATGGGAGAGCAGCCAGAGTGGGCTTGTAGCACCCTGCTCTTTTTTCCCAGTATTGCTTGAAATTTCTGCAGTGATACCAGTGAAGGGAAAGCTGAGGAGGGTGTCCCTTCTCCTACCCCCTGCTGCTGACCTCCTCCGAAGTGTGGGTAGCAAGGGAATGGGCAGCGGAGGCACCATCCGCACCCATGCAAGCTTTTAGTTTTTTTTTCTCCTGCTCTCTTTCCAGCTCAGTTCCCACATTAAGAAAACATTAATAGCCTCTGAGTTTCACGCTCTGCTTGCATCTCTTTTAACAAGATCTGCTGACTTCTGTGGACCTCCATGAGTGAAGGTCCATCTGTGGACGTAACGCTCAGCGACAGCGTTGTAAATAAAGAGAGAAACCCATGGGGTTTCGGTGGAGCTGTTTACACCCCTAGTGCTCGAGTCTGTACCTTCTCAGGGTCTCCAAAGAGCAGTGTTAAGCCTCTGCTGCCAGGTGTTCAGTTGTGGGGGCTCTTCTTCCTGGGCTCCAGCGATTCCAAGGCTCACCTTGTGAAGGGCTTTTGGGCTTTCTTCTCCCTTTCTTCCACCTCCCTTCCTAGCTTGGGGCATCCCCAGACTTCTCTGGGGGACACTAGAGGTCTCAGGCTCTGTAACCCAGAGACAGAAGCATTTCTTGCTCCCTTGTTGGCTCAGGAGGAGCAGATGTGGTTGATAGATGTCTTCTGCAACAGCATGGAAATGGGCCAGGTCTGCTGGTGGAGCAGAGTCCTTCCCATGCTGTGTCCTGTTGTGTCTACTGGCAGCTGTGCCTGTGAGAGCAGTGGGACTGCTGTGCTTGGGACTGGGGAGCTGAGCAAGCCAGTAGCTCAAGAGAGCACCTAAGGGGAAAGCACACTGAGGTGCCTCTGTGTCTGAGCCATGTGAACTTCTCTGCTGGGGAGGTGAGGTGGGAGCTGGAGTTCAAAGAGCATCAGCTGGAGGGATTTGTGGACAGAAAGAGTGGGGGGGAAAGACAAGCAACTTTTTAGCATGACAGTACGTGGAATGCAGTAAGAGATATGCCAGAAGTAACTCTTTTGGGATGGAGTTACTGGTGGAAATCAAGGTGTGTGTGGGTTTTGTTTTTTTTAAGACCAGTTGATTGTGAAATCCAAGTCTGAAGGCTGATTAAGTCCTAAATCTTAGAGTGCCAAAGGAGATAGGGGACCCTTCAGCAGACATATTTCAAGAGAGCTTTGGAAATAGGCCAGGCTGGATGGCAGTGGTGAAGCTGACATCTTGCAGGACAGTTGAGGAAAGCCAAGCAAGGAAGAGGTGAGCTTCAGAATCACTCAGCACAGGGGGGCTGCAGGAAGGCACTGAGCAGGAAAACAAACACAATGCTTTTTTTACTTTCAATGGAAGCTCAAGGAAAATAACTTTAAAGAAAGGTCAACGTAAACATTCGTCTGGGTGTTAAGCAGAGCACATCAAAGCACTTGCAACTAAAAATAGTTTCCAAAGGGAAAATCCATCTTAAAACGTTGGTTTTGAGACGTTTTTGTTCATTTGTTCAAACTCTTTCAATGTGCTCATCTGTAAAAGTGAGTTCAGACTTTATTTTTCATGAGCAGAGGGGGAAAAAATTGGAAAGTGACTTTTGATTATTTTTGTTGTTGAAAGAAATGCTGCAGAGAAACTAATGAAGGAGAGGAAGAAGGGGTTGGAAAGTTTCTCAGCCTGTCTTGTACCAGGGAGTGTTGAACAGCAGTATCACAGCTGTCTTGCTATCCAACACCGAAGTGAAGAAAGGAAGCTGTGAGGCATGAGATGAGCGTGCACCATGCGCAGTGCATACATCTGTTATGTATATGTAGCACCTATGGGAGAAGTCAAGAGTGGTTAAATGGTGGAAGCAGCTCGAAGCTGTACAAACGAGGAAGGAGCAGTGGGGCTGCTGGTGCAGGGATGTGCCGTGGCAGCAAGGACAGAGCCTGCAGAGTGGCACTGTGAAACACTTGGGTGTTTAAAATTCTTATTGGAATCTTTCCTCGTTTATGGAGACTTTTCTTCCTGAATTTTTATATTTCCACCCCCCCCAAAAAAAAAGGGTTTCTGGTCAGTAACAGAAGAGCGCCGGGGTGATGCCACTGTCCCCAGAGCCTTTCCTGCTGCAGAGACAGGCGAGCACCCTGCTGACCCATGGAGAAAACAGAACTGCTGAGCAGTGGGTTTCAGCTGTGGTTTGTGGGTGACTCCTTAGGCACCTGACAGCGCCTGGTTCCAGCAGCTGATTGAGGAATGTGCATCCATCGTCGTCTTAATCCCCTCCAGATGCTGCTGTTGCTTTGGGTTTTGGGTTGGCATGGAAGTTAGCTGTGAGGTGACCTGATAGGTGCTTGAGAGAAGCACCTCAAATTAGAAACAATTAAAATTGCTGTTCAGGTGCACTTTTCCCTCTTCCCTCTGCTCCTCTGGGAGTTAAAGTGAGAGAATGACACAGCGTGGAACTCAAGCCTGGTAAGTCTGGCTCTACAGTAATCCTGAGCGCTTGGGGGCGAGCGGTGTTTGGAAGACCACAGGTGAGGGGTTTTTGATGTTGTCTCCAAAGAGATTCATGTACTAATGAGTCCTCCCCAACTGTATGTCTCTGCTTTTGTTTGCAAATGCTGTTTTTATGATTTCCATCATGTCTGTGTGGTTCTGATATGCTCTGCAGAGTAAACTCTGGCTACCTTGATTTAATAAGTGAAAAGTGCTTCCAGCTCTGCCTCACTGAGAGCACTGGAATGGTGCAGCTTATGGGCTAGTAGTCTTCGGAGCCTGTTTTCTGTGCTGATCCCTGAGGTGCATCAGTGTGCTTCCAGTTTGCAAGAAAAGTCACTGAACAATGCTGTACTGAAAAGACTGCAAAGAGTATTGAGACCCAAATAGTCACTAATTTCTTGTTGCCTGTGGACTTGCTTTCAGCCAAGTATCAAATGCCACACGGGCCAAAAATCTTCTTGGTACTTTGTCGTAAAACGTGGCACTGGTTATCAAAGCTGTCTTTTGCTTTAGGTACAAGATTCCATCTACCATGAGGATGATTTGGGAGGGGCGGGTAAGGAGCTTTGTGCCTTCACAGATACTCAATGCATCTTTTTTTCTAATTCAAGACAGTATTTGGCTTGGGTCTGTACTGCAGGGTAGATTAAAAGGCAAACAAACAAACAAAACTCTTAAAAGCAAACCCAAATATCCATTTAAGTAAGCCTTGGGGACTTTTACCATGGACTTCCACATGGTTCTCAGACACCCAATCCATTCTTAGATCCAAAATTCTTCCCCCCCCACCCTGAATTAATAGACTTTTGCTATGTAGCTGGGTTTTGCTGCATAGCCGTGTTGAAACTCCTTGCCTGCAAAAGACACCCAGCATGGTGCTGTCGTGGGTTGGGCTGTTGGATCAGAGTTGCATGTGGTCAACAGAGAGGGTGACAAAAAGCTCCAAATGCATAACTTGAAGACTCCACTTCCAACCGACCTCTCATCTTCAGGCTAATTAATGAGTTTCAGCCCTTGTTGACTGACATCTTATTGCTAAGACCCCAGGAATGTTTCATGCCAACACAGTCGCTCTTGAGATGTACAGCAGAAAGCTCACAGGGCAGCTCACAGGTCTGTTGGACACTTTCTCCAAAGGTGGGCCTTGCAATGCGTTGCCACACAGGCAGCGTTGTGAATTTGATTTCCTTACTGTTTCATTGCCCCCAGAGAACTTCTGCACGTCATTAGGAAACGCAGGACTGGTTTGGCCACAAAAAGTTCTCTCGGTGTGGAGGAGTTGTTGAGCAGAACCACCTGCTTTTAATTAATCTTTTGAACCAATTTGGTTCTAGCAAACCAATTCCATTAACAGGCTAAGCAGAATAATGATAGGCACAGCTGCTATAATTCCTTGTTACGCTTCTAGTTTAAACAAAATCCTCTTTGCATCGGGAAGCACTAATCTAATGTCACGACTGTGCTCATTATGAAATCTTTGGTAGTTGAGCACATCCAAATGCTTTGCATGTTTTCATCATTTTCCCCTCCCTGTTATATGGCCAAAATATGTAAATTATGGGATGACTTCTCCCCAGAGAAACAGAGCTAATTGGTCCGTTAATGTCTCAGAAACGAATCAAATTGACATCCCCTGCTATAGGGTAGACTTATATAGTAGCTCTAATGTTCTTTGGGATGATTTAAATTTGATTTTGGCCAGTCATGTAGCTTGCTTTTCAACCAGAAAAAGGTTCAAATGTGATGCTGCTGTCTTAGCTTCAGAGAACTCGAGAGTTCTGGGTTAAGAATGAATTAGCAAATGGTCTCTGCTGACTGGAAGGGATGGCTTGCCAGACTGGGTCAGGCCATCAGTCCCAGAGTCCTAATCTGGTGGTGCAAAAGGATGCCCAGGGGATGGGGTCAGTGTGTGCACTGGGTATTTGTTCCCTGTCTGTAGCCTTCCTCCTGCTTCTCTCTCCCAGCTGGGCTTCCTACACCTTGAGATTTAGCTGTGAGTTGCTGATGTCCTCTTGAAACCCACATGTGCTTTTGGCCTTCCATCCTTCAGCTGCAAGATGTGCAGGGCAGCTGTAATTTGTGTGAGAACATCAGCCTCACTTTGTTTGGCTTAAATGTTATGCCCTTGTGTGTACCCTAACTCCACAGGGTACTTGTCTCTTGCTAGAAGGTCAAAACTGCCCTGGGAAGGTGCAGAAATGGCAATGGCCAGGTCCTGGAGTAGGCAAAATGTGAAACCCAAAGAGGTGTGAGGGGGATGCAGGTTCAGATCAACCTGTGCTTCAGCACCCAGCTTTTGAATGAATGCTTGCTGCTTGTCTTGCGTGCTGTGTGCCTGGCGATATACGATGTGCTCTGCTGCCCTTTAGAGCTTACCCCTGAGATTTGACGTTGCTGATTCCTGAAGTAAGCACTGTTTTTCTGAGCTGGGTTTATCACTAAGAAACAGCCGAGGTTTTGTGAACCACAGCCAAGCCATCCACCCTGAGAGAAAGTGAAGGAAGGAGGGTCCTGGCATGGGCTGCTTTCCTCCCTCCTGGAACAGGAGCAGCCTGGATCCTGCCCTGTGCCCCAGGCTGGCACAGCTGGTGCTGCCCCTCCTCCTACCAAGATGCTGTTGCTCAGTGTCCCACCTCCAGGTGACCTGCTCCCAGGATGTGGTATCTCACTGCATCTCTGCAAGGATGTTGTGAAGCTTTCTGGCCCTGGGTTGTGCTTGGGGTGTGCTTGCAGACTGCAGTGCTGAACTCAGAGGGGAGACACTGACTTGTATGCTGGGGTACAGCTGCTCGTGTCCATGGGGATGTGCCACAGCCCTGCGTATGTGACCTGTGTTCCCCACTGCTGTGTTCATGGAGCAGCCTTTGTTGCCAGGCTGGTGTTTGAGTCAGACTTGTGCTGCCTGAAAATGTGGAGGAGTGGGCCCTGGATATCTGTGCAAATGATTTATAATGAAATGATGCGAACAAATTGGAAATTGAAGTCACTGGGACAGCTTCAGAACTCTGTCTTACCCTTGTGTGAGACTTTGAGTGATTTGAGAAGTGGTGTTCAGCACAGCTTATCAGCTTAGTGTAGTTTGGAGGAACAGAAATTAGCTGAGTACTGGAGGCCAACCTTTAGAGACTGGCTTTGCCAGAGGAGCAGCTGCCAAGCAGAGCTTTACACAACTTGCATGCAGTGGAGCAGGACTGGAAATCCTCCTGGCTCCAACTTTAAGTCGCTTGCTCCAGATAAACAAGCACAGAACCCTCTGCTGACCACATCCATCCTCTCACAGAGGTGTCAGCAGGCATGCACTCCTGGGTAAGCACAGCTTTACTGCCTGAGGTAGCTCCACACCTGCTCCAGAAAGATAAATGGAGATGTGGCTAAAGCACTGCCATGCTCCCCCCCCTCGGCTTTGTGTCCGCCGCATTAATTATGGAGATGGAGGCTTCCAGGCTGAAAGCTGCTGGGCATTTGGGATGACCGTGTCAGGAGGTGAGTGTAAGCAGCCCCACTACTGCTCTGAAGGGAGGAATGTGCCCAATGGGGCTGCCTTATTTCTATGGGGTGCACCTGGAACCCTTTACTGTTGCTCTCGCTCTGTCAGTGCAGCTCATGAAAAGAGGGCTATCCTTTTAGGAAAAACAAAACCACAACATCCATCTTGGCCCAGCAGGCTGGGTATGAAGTCTGCCTCATTCTCTGTGAATAAACCTTCAAAACCTCATTTCACCCAAATCTCTGGGATGTGATGGGTGGCTCCTTCCAGTAAATGCTGGCAGATCAGCAAAGATGCTGAAAACAGTCAGGGTGTGTTGCTCGTTACAAAGCTCTTTCAGCCACCTGAGCTGAACGTGATGGTTATCCACTGGTTGGGGTGTTGTGTTTGCTGTCAGTACTCTCAACTTGCCTTGACTGAAACCAAGTTTCTAGATAGAAACCAGGTTTCTATCTACCCATGTCAGTAGGATGGCGTCTGAATTGCAGCTGCCAGGGTGGGCAGCGTAAGGTTTGCTCCCTACATTAAAAGAAATAGATAATATATATACATATATATATAAAAAAAACAAACCTGCCCCACACTAGCAAAGTAATAATTGCTGTTAACGTTTTCAAGGCTTAATGCTTCTGCCATGGTACTTAATCGATAATTGAAATTGCAAGAGGAATGTAATGCTTGGAGTTCATGCAGTTAATTTCATTGCTCGCACTTGTAATTTGAAAGTAATGCTGCAATCAATATGAACGTGGCGTGGTGTGGAACAGGAAAGCCTGCAGTCCAGCCACGAGCAGTCCTGTATTTCAGTGGGAGCTGCCGCTCTGTGAGGCACCTGGATGAATTTGACCCAGTTTCTTTCTCTAGTCATGTAAATAAGATCTCGGTGCTGTTTGGGTGCACCTAGTGTTTCTGCATTGCGTGAGGTCATGTTTCTCAAAGGCTTCTGATGTTTCAAGTCCTTTCTGTGCCCCACAGACTGCTCCAGGTGCTGCTGGGAGCTGTGGCAGGCTCCAAAACTTTTCCCTGCCTAAATCCTCCTCTTGCACAGGGGAAATGTGCCCCCAGAAAGGGGCAGGAGGTAGAGGGGCTGTTCTGTTTATGGGCCTTGCAAATACGTGTATCAGCAGGAGGTGGCCTGACTCTGGCCTTGGAACCCGTCCCCTAGGAGAGTCCAGCCAACTCTCTAACATCCTGCCTTCCTCTCCCCAAGCTGTTGTAGCTCCTAGGGGGAGGAAAACCAAGAGCCTAGAGATGGATCCTTACGTTGTCACTGTCAGTCCTGGTTTCTGTCTTGCTGGCCGGAGGACCCTCATCCCTTCCTGCAGCAGTCAGGTGGGCTTTGCAGGGGAAGAGGTGATGGCTGAACACTCTGTGCCTCACCTGTGCTTCTGTTTTCCTGCATTCATTGCCACGGCAATAAACATAGCTTATTCCGCAGGCTGTCTCTGTGACACTGAAGTTCAAAGGTTCTTCTGATGTGAAGTCTGAAGTGACGCATGCCCTGATCAAGAGAGCAGCACGAGCTCTTCATCTCCCTGAGCCGGGATCAGGGCCGAGCGCTGCCATGGGGCTGTCTGGCTGCTCACAAAACTGGCATCCTCTTGATCTCCATGGGAGTACTGACAAATTTAAGAGCAAGCGAGAGTTTCTCTGGATGTAAAGAAACCAAGCAGGCTAACTTTAGAAATATCGAGGCTCTGATTGTTTTCCAAAATAGCTTTGGTACGTAATTTCCAACAGCAGGCAGAACTTGTAGGGAGGCTATTTAAATTAGAAAACTCTTCTTTTACCTTCAGTCTCATCCTGTTAATTTATCAAGCCAATTAACCAACATTACCCAGGGACACTTTGTTCCTGTGCTGTACCTCCTCCACCCTGGTTGAGAGATGTCTGCACACATGGTGCGTAATTACTCGCCTGTAAATCATATGCAAGTACGCTGGCGCTTTCTCATTCATTTGGCTTTGTTTTAATCTCTCTTCACCCTGAGCCCAGCTGAAGTACATCACAGGTTCTGCAGCTAATTAGCACAATTACAGCTGTCCGCATCAGGTTGGGAGATTGAGTTAGGGCAGTCGGGATCCCAATGTGCTGGAGTCTCATTACTGAGTCTCCAGTGCAGCCACATCTAATGAAATTCAAACAGATCAGGTTAAATTAGATTAGTTAATGGAATCCTCATCTTCTTAGTTTAATGTAATTCTGAACAGTGAATCTTTAGTTTCCCTGGAAAATAAATGTTTCTTTGGATTGGATTTGACTGAACCCTGCAGGCCTCAGCTCCTGGGGCTTGAGAGAAGTTTGTGTCCAGAACCTGAACTGCATAGGCTCATCTTGTTGGTGGCTTTCGGGGACTGTGTGCTAGAGAGGTGTGGGAGTAGTTTGGTGCTGGGAGAGGAAGGGAGGCTTTGCAGTGCTCTTCCTTGGTGGCTGTGGGGCAGTCTCAAGGGTCTCACATGATGAGTCCCTCCTGCTCTTAGGTCACTACAGCTGGGGCAGGAGAGGTGTGGAATCATTCTCTGTTGCATCACAGTCTGTTGTTTGTTAGTCTTGTGCTACGTGTAACTTGGTGCCCTGCCCTGGTACCTGGAAAAGGTGAAGGACAGAGGAGGTGCCCAGCAGGTGATTCAGCGATTGCCCTGCTGGTGAGTTGATTCTCTTCTTTCAAAGTAGACAAACTTCTGGGAATGTAGTGGCACCAGGTTCCTTAGCCTCTATAGAGGCTAATAAAAGAATATTTTGCAAATTCTCTTCTCTTGAAACATGCTAAAGAAAGATTCAGGGGAAGACACTTGCAAAGTGCTCTTTTATGGAAGCAGTGCCACTCCCTTTGCGATCTCTAGCACAAGCAGCAAAAACGCTGCCTGTGAAGTGAGTAGCTTACAGCAGCTCTCCAGCCTCATTGGTGAACTGCAGAAGTGCACAGGGCTCAATGAAGCAGCTTGAAGCGTCCTTTTGCCATGACTTCTGCTAGCAGCAGGAGAACAAACAAGATGTAACAAAAGGTCAGTTCTGTGTTTCTGTCTGCCTGCTCATCTCCAGCTTGGTGCCTGTGGGCACTGATGGCAGCGAATGGCAGGCAAGAGGAAGGAAGGGGGTTTGGACAGGAAAAATGGAATATGTTTGCTATATTTCTGCCCTTGAGCAAGCTGCTTCGATTTTTGAACCCTGTAAGTATGGCATCTTTTGCAAGTGCTAAATTCACATAATTTGCAGTGGAATTGTGAGTGCAGTTGCTTGGTGTTGCCTGCTCACAGTGTGAGGGCTTCTGAAAGGCCATTAAGGCTGCGTGCTGCGTTCGGCGCAGATCCCCATCATTTACCCGCTGAAACACCAGGCACTTTTCCTGACTGCGTGGTGCCTCGTCTGCGCCACACTGCTGTTGATTGGAGCACCCCCTGGGATCAGATGGCACGTCTGATTCTCTTCCTCCATCTTCCAGTGAACTCCTAATGAGGCTGGATTAGAAGAAGAGTTAGCTTTAGGATGCACAGAGGCACTGAGGGCTTTGAGCTCCTCGTGATAGTTCTGCTATCACAGCGTTGCTTTCGGTAGCACCTGCTGGTAATAGTGAAGGCCTCAGAGAAAAGATAGTGCCATTTCTGAGGGCCATCAATGCTGTGTCCCCTGTGGGCTCTGCGGTTTGGCAGATGTATTGTGCCCTGTCTGCTTGATGCTCTCGTGCTGCCTTGCAGGTCTGATTGCTTTCCTGCAGGTCACAGGGTGCTGCCAGGACTGGAAGAGGTTGATCCCAGTGGAACTCCTCACTCTTTCCTTAATACGTGTTTCTTCTCAGCTGAAAATCGCATCACCAGTTCGATAATTGTTTTTGTTGCTTCACTGGGAGTAGCGAGGTTAACATCTTGAGTAGCAGCTGAAATAGATGAGCAAATAGCACAATAGCTTAATCCCCTGGAAATTACGCTTTTCAGTGTGGAGTAATGTTTCCTTTTTATCTCCCTCACGACTCTTTCTTTCAAAGGGCAGAATTACATTTCACTTACAGCTGAGCCCAGAACCTGTACTCTCTTGCTGCTGTGTGTACAGTTATTGAATAGTCCTGTGGGTATCCCTCTTCCTGAGTGCAATTTCCCATCTGTAGAGACTTTTGAGACGTGGGAAATGCAGGCAGAGCTGCAAGGTCTCACCTCCTGGATTCCAATCACTTGCATGCAGCACCTGAGGGCCCGCAGTGGAGCGGTAGCTCCTGGTCCTGCCTGCAACAAAGCTGAGAGAGCGTTCAAGTTGTCATCTCAGAGATGAGCAGCTTCCAATGTACATAAATATCCAGCCCTGCTCTGTTGGCTCTATGGCTTTCCTTATAAACAGGCGAGCGGTCGTTTTCCAAGTGAGCCATCTGGGTTTGACAGATGTCTGTGCCTTTTGCTGGGCCCATTGTTAAAGGGGGAAAAGGGAGGGAATATTCTGAATTGAAGGAAATGTCTTCTGCTGGCAGTCTGCAATTTGATGGGCTGGGAGATGAGCTGCCCTTCTCTCTCTCTCAGCTGCCATCAGCTCCATTCACTGTAACCTGCGTTTATAGCCTGGAACCATCGCTTCACGTGGGAAGTGCTGGAACGGCTGCTTTCTGGGGAGGAAGTTCAGGTGTGCTCTTACTGCGGAGCCAGGGGGCTTTGTGTGCAGACCTAAAGGTGTTGACACAGTTTCTGAAGCCACACATCTGGTCTTTGTAGCCCTTACTGGGGAATTAAATTGCTGTACCTTGCAGCATGCTGTTTTCCCTTTCCATCCTAAAGCTTTGCAAATGCTTGTGCAAGGTAAGGTCTTCCCTCCTCTCTCTCAGAGAGCTGTGTATGCTCTTATGCTCTAAATAACGTGATTCAAAGAGACTTCCTAATGTAAAAAGATCCCCGTCTCTGATTATTGCTGACAAATTGTGAAGCTAGAAAAGTTGACATTATGGCTAAATACCAACATCAAATGTCAACATTATGCTCTGTGTCTATATATTTTTCCTTTTGGACTTTTTGTTCTTGATGAAAGCATACGAAATACATCAGCTGCCTGAAAGGGGATATTAAAAATGGGGAGGGAGGTGAAGTGTGTTCTAAAGGTGTCTTACGGGAAGTGGATTTCAAATAATGTACTCAGGTGAGGAGTTAGGATGAGATTGTTCGCTCCTCCTTCCTAATGGCAGCAGGGAGCCTCCATGTCTCCCTGTGCTGACACACGTACAGCTTTTGTTCCACTTGAAGTGTTTCTGCCCTCCTTGAGGTGCTGCTGCTGATGGCTGCGGGGCATCTGGCACAGCCTCTCTGAGGCTGCAGGGCTGCAACCACACTGTCACGTCCTGGCTTTGAATGTGTGAATGATCACGATGCTGTGGTGAGAGCGGAGTCCAAAGGGCACATTTGGGATGACTTAGGTAAACCCACCGATTCCATCTTTGCTTGTGGAGTTTGGGCCATTAGCTGAAAAGGGGAGGAGAGAAGTGCAGGGGAGCACTGTGATTATTCAGTATTGCATTTGTGGCAACATACCAAGTGGGAAATTGTCAAGAATAGAAGTTTGGTAAAGAAATCTGTCAATACTGGAAGCCCCTTTTCCTTATCTGTGTTATCTTCCCTGAGGGAGGCAATAAAGGGTGATATTACACAATCCTTGTGTTTATTTGCTGTAAAAATCCACCCATGGTCTGTGGATGGGAATGCAGTACTGGCTGACCATGGGTGGCCCAGAAGGTCAAGGAGAATAAGCTATGGCGCCATACTGCTGATATTAAATGTCCGTTTGCAATGTGAATGTGGAGATGCTTCTTGCCTGAGAAATGGTAGGTGGCAGCTGGATATGAGATAGCAGTGTGCCTTCACAGCCCAGAAAGACAGCTGTATCCTGGGCTGTGTCCAAAGCAGTGCGGCCAGCAGGTCGAGGAGGTGATCCTGTCTCTCTGCTCTGCACTGTGAGACCTCACCTGGAGTGCTGCATCCAGATGTGGAGTCCTCAGTACAGGAGAGTTGTGGACCTGTTGAAATGACTCCAGAGGAGGGCCACAAAAATGATTCAAGAGATGGAACGCCTCTCCTACAAGGACGGGCTGAGAGAGCTGAGACTGTGCAGCCTGGAGGAGAGAAGGCTCCAAGGAGACCTGAGAGTGGCCTCTCAGTATTTAAAAGGGAACTAGAAGAACAGAGGTGACAGGCTCTTTAGCGGGGTCCTTTGTGATAGGACACAAGACAAGGGGAAATGATTTCAAACTAAAAGAGATGTACATTGACTGTAAGGAAGAAGTTTTTTTTTTACAGTAAGGGTGCTGAGGCACTGGCACAGATTGCCCAGAGATGTGGTGGATTCCTGGAGACAGCCAAGGTCAGGCTGGATGGGCTCTGAGCACCTGATGGAGCTGTAATATCCTTGTTCATTGCAGGGGGCTTGGACCAGATGGTCTTTAAGGGTCCCTTCCAACTCAGAAGATTCTATGCAATATGTGAGCATAAATGAGAAGTACCTCAAGTTACTGGTCCTTTGACGGTGCAGAAATTTTGCATGTGTCCCAGTGCTGTGGCAGGTGCTGTCTGCTGCCAGCTCCTGTAGCCCTTTGGCGATAGGAGGTGCTGGGAGCTTAGGGCAGCAGCATGTTTCAGATTTGCTGTGGGGCTCCCTGGCCAGCAGCCTACTTTGGCAGCACATCCCTGGGCACATCCATGTGTCAGGGATGGGTCCAGTCCCTGCACCAGAGCAGTTGCTCTTCTGTGAGCTTTCCTCAGCCCCTGGCTTAGGAAAATCTCAGAGGAAACATACAAATACATAAAAATTTCACCTCCAGAGGTCTTTCTGCAGATCTGAACTGCTCCAAGGATTACACCCAGTGTGACCTATGGATGTTAAATGAGGGGAGGAAATGGAATTTTAACGTAGCACCACAGTAGTGTGTTCTTTGCTATGTTTACTAAGCCCTTAGCATATGCAGGATCTCACTTCTAAAAACACTGAATCATTTTTGTTGGGTGTCAAGTCTGTAGGAGAAGCCTCCTGGGGTTCCTAAAGTCGTGGCTTTCACATTTGGAGCCCTCTCTGAAGCCCTCAGTTGGGGTGACAAATGTGCATGGCTTGTGCAGTCCAGCTGTGCATGCTGCGTTGAATGCATCATGAAGGATGAGCTTGATGTGTTTTGGACATACAGATTTATCTGAGGGCTGTCACCACATTTCGAAGCCACCAAACTCCTCCTTTCTGTTCAGAGTTTGCTTTGCAGAGATGTTTTCCCCTTGTCAGCTTTCTGTATGTTTTTAACATCGAGGTGCCTGCCCTGCAATGTAAACATTTCTGACAAGGTTTTGTCCCCGCTGTGAGTTGCATAGTTCCGTGTTTTCCCGTAGATAGCTCTGGAATAGCGCTTAGGTTCGTGCTTTTATGCGACTCCAAGGGAAAGCGGTAATTTCTGCAGAAGGGTCTGTGTAATAATTGTTTAAGGAGATGTGGGTGAGAGGGAAAACAAACAGAAATCAAGTGGCCAGCGTTTTGTATCCACACGAAACGCATATGAGCAGGGTGGGATTCAGGATGTGCTTAGATCTTTGGGTGCCTTTCCCCATCCCACTGTCTCCAGCGGTGCGTGGTGCTGATGTGCCTCTCTGTAGGAGCGGCGTGGGAGCTGTGCTCAGTGGTGTGGGAGTGCACTGGCTTTTCCCCTCTCGCTGCTGGACTCTACCCTGGCACCGAGCTATCAGCAGTGGGCGCTAAGAGCTGGGCGTGACAGGGCTGTGCTGACTGCACGGGGTCCTGCCGCTGGGTAAAATGGGAGAAACCACTGGGTACCATTCCATTTTGTAGAGACTTTGAGTGAATCTGATTTGCTTTAGGGGTCAATACCTGAATAAATATTTGCAGGAAGGTGTTTACCAGCTTTTGCTAAACCTAGTCTGAGGCTGGCTTGTACTCTCTGAAGAGGTGGAGGAAAAACAGACGAGATGAAAAGGTTTGCATTAGTATTGATAGCGATGTTTGGGCAAAGATTTCTTTTTGTCTTACTTAAAGGGAAAATGGGTCCAGGAGGTGTTTGTGAGATTACAGAAGAGGCACATTGGGACATAATTCTTATGTCTGTGTGAATTTTTAAAATACCTGCAGCTAGAAAAGCTTTACTCTTGAAAGCATCCCATGAAACTCAGAATTTGCTTTCAAAGCGAGAGGAGTCGCAAATGAATACGTAGGAAAGCACAGGGCAAAATGCTGCTTTGAAGGAGCGTACAGCTGTGTGGAGTAGAGAGCTCTGTTGATAAAGCCTGCTTGGATTTTCAAAGGCTTTTATCTAAGTTTCTCATAGAAGACTTTTAAGGAAACAGACCTGCTGTGAAAACATAGGGAAGATCCTTATGTGTGAAAGTAGTAAGTTAGAACGGGAGGAATGGAGAGTGGAAGTAAATTGGCTTTCCTGGTGGAAGGAATCATAGGATCGTTAAGGATGGAAGAGACCTCCAAGATCATCTAGTCCAACTGTCCACTTACCACCACCATGCCCACTGACCATGTCCCTCAGTGCCACGCCTCTCCAGTTCTTGAACGCCTCCAGGGATGGTGACTCCACTGCTCCCTGGGCAGCAGTCCCAGTGCATCACCACTCTCTCTGAGAAGAAATTCTTCCTACTGTCCAACCTCGTCGTAGGTAGAATACTGCAAGGTTCATTCTCATACCTTTGGCTGCTTCAGATACACATCAGTGAGTTGAAAAATGAACAAATAGAAGTGAAATGAGTTTTGGCAAAATAACTATTTGAGGTAGCAAATACAAGGGTGGAGTGTGAAGATGTGCAGAAGGATGTTCTGAAGTGGAATGGCGGGATGATAAAATGGCAGATGAATTTCATGGGTGGGAGATGTGAAGTCAGACGCACGACAATTCTGCCTGTGCATAAGGCAATGAGCTGTGAGGTGCCTGCAGGCTCCTGGAGCTCGAGGTCCTGGGTTACAGTGCAGAGCTCTGTAGTAACGTTAGCTCAGTGGTGATCAAAACCAACTGGAACATTAGGAGTTATTAGCAAAGGCAATAGGAAGAAAACATGATGCAGCCCATGGTTGCACCACCTGTTGCTCTTGATCTCCTGGCTCAGGAAGAAAACTGGGATTCCTTAGGCTGAGAAAGAAGCAACTAAGGGAAGATACCAAGGAAGTCTGTAAAGGTTATGAGAGAACTGTTGGAAGAAGTGATTTCTGGAGGCCCACCTGTGTTCTGGTGCCAAAGGGTAAGGCTGAAAGTCCTGCTTCTGCAAGGGAGTGTAGGCTGGGCTGTGTGATTGTTGCAGTGCATACGAAATAGAGTGCTAAGCACGGGTGTTGTGGCCTTTTTGCAAATGTCTAGGAAGCCTTTAATGAAAGGTTAATTGGGTGGTGGATTGGCAGAGAGGTGTCCGGGGAGAACAGGGTGTTGCTGAGAGAAAAGGTCGAGAGTGCAAATGGAGACAAATTGATTTAATTTGTGTGGTGATAGGATGGTAATTCGCATGGTTTTGTACGCTGTGCTTACTGAGATGTCACTGTTCAGCCAGTGTATGTGTCCTGTCACTGTGGCAGGTGGGCAGGTCATTCCTTTGGCAACGTACCCCATTCCCCCACAAACCAGGATCTGTTTCTGGGAACAAGATCTTGTCAACTCTTCTTTTTGGTGCCAGCACAGCCCTGCTGAAGGAGCGTATGTGCTGCTGAGCTCTGCTTTTCTTAACCTGGTCGGGAGCTCTTTAAAGCATTCTGGAAAGCGTTGGGCTCTGCTGGTTTTGTTCCTTGTGACCACCTGTTTCAGGGCAGTGTTGGCACCGAAGAAGCAAAGCTGATGAGATCCTGTTCCTGGAAGCGCATCTGGGTTTTATCTCTGTTAATAAAAAGAAAAAGGTTAAAGGAAGCTCTGGATGAGAGAACAGTCTTGAAATTAATTTCATTTTCTTGTTGGATGGATATCTCAAAGATGATCTACATGGCCGAATCCAGGTGAGACCTTTCCCCTTGATTAAGACAAATGTTACCTTGTCAAAATGAAGTGTTTTGGGGATCTGGGTGCTTACCAGACTGCAGACCGCATCAGAATTTTTTGAAGTCTCTTTTATTTTTAATATAATTGGCTGCATTTTGTGAACTATCCCTGAGATTGCTGTGTAGTGACACAAAACGAGCCTACTCCCAATGCGCACTGCTATCCTGTTTGCTCCTCCTTTGCTGACCTCCTAACTCCATGTGATTACTATGCGAAATCTCATCCCTTCACCTGACTGTAACTGCTGATGTGACCATACTCTGTGCTGCCTCTTGGTGCCCCCTAACATCTCTATGGGTGGCTGAGGGCTCTGTTACCAATTGGTTAACTCCAGTTACTGGGGTTAACTTGGGCGGTCCTGTGCTTAGCAGCATGCTTAGCATAGTGCTCACTATGGGAGCCCCAGGAGTAGCTCCGGTGTCTCTGTCACGGACTGAGGTCTTGCCAGTGAGGATCAAATAGATAAATCAAATAGAATTGGGTCAAAACTGGCCAGGTAGATGCCAGGTCTTGTTTAGAAACCCTTGCCTGGCATTTGGTTGCTATTCAGGCATGGTAGAGACATCTGCATTGAGTACTGCCTATGCTAAGGACAGATGGCTGCCCTAAAAAGAAATGAGTGTTTTAATGAGCAGAGCTTATTGTCTGCTCACCTGAACATTAGACCGAACTGATGTTCTGTGCATCTGGCTTTGTACAAGGCTCAGGCTGTGACTGTTCTCACATGAGGCTGATGTTCTTTGGGTTTGCCCCTTTTTTCATTGCTGTTGATTTTTTTCTTTCCCCCCGGAATTATTTTGGTGGCATTGAAACACGGAAGAGGATTAAAACTGTAACTTTTGTGGCAGCTTTTGAAACATCAGTCCTTTGTTTAGAACCATAATTGATTTTGAACGTATAATACTTATTCACTCTTGGATCTGCCACTTGTGTTTGCTTATTAGTTTATCTACATTTTTCTAGCCTTGTAATTTTTGATAACCTCAGATATTGGTGTCCATTATAAGTATCTGCTTAGCTTCTATTCTTTCTCATTTATCAGCTCCTGTGAGCTGCTGCTGTTAAATACCCCTGTAGGTTTGGGCTGACAGAAGAGCTGGGGCAGCTGCTGGCAGCGTAGTTGTAATGCTCCTAGGGAAAGCAGAGTTTGCTCTCGGGGAAAATCCACAATGTAACTTTCTTCACCAGGCCGAGTTTGTAAAAACAGAAGATGTACCTTTTAACTGTTCAAAGGCCTTTCTGCTCTTGGCTTTAAGTTGTTCCTAATAAGAAAAATCACAGTGGGGGGAAAAAAGCTGATAACAAGAATTTGATCTACCAGTAACTGAATCTGAGAATGAGTAAATCCAGGATGACAGCTCAGGAAGATGCAATTTGCAGCACCATCGAATAGCCCGCTAGCCTGATGAGGTGTGTGGGGGGGCTACTGCAGAGGAAAGTATTTGGCAATGTGCCCTCTCCGTGCTGTTTGTGAACCCTCTGTTTTCCTAAATCCAATCCACGCACCTTAGAAAAAGTCGTGGAAACATCCTGGATTTTCCTAAGTGCCCTGCTTTAAAGGGAGGGCTCTGGAGATCGTTAGGATTTCTTACACTGTGCTCCTTCCTTGTGCTTTTCAGGGAATTAGTTGAGCCACACACTGGAGTCCCATGGCACAGGAGGTAGGAGTGAGGGTGCGGGCCCTCGTAGGCATTAGTGGGGCACTTGGGGCTCCTTGTTCCTGCAGACATCCCCGTGCTCTGTGTCCTGCAGCTCCTGGGTTACAGGTGGGACAGGCTCCCATGTCCTCCTGCAGCCCAGTGTTGTGCCACAAGGCTGTTGTATGGCTGCAGTGGACCCCTGTGCAGCTCTAAATGCATGTTTTTCTCACTGCCAACATGGGCACAGTCTCGTGAGCTGGCACCGTTAGCATGTGTGTTTTCCCCTCACACTGTGCAGGAATAATTACCCTCTCTCAGCAGCATGAGTGTTTCTGTTCCCTCTGATTTATGAAGGCAAGGAACTCGTTTGGGAGAATGAGTCAGAAGTAATTGAGCTCTGGGGGGGCTGTATTTAATCTCTTTATTTTTGCCCTCCGCTGTACCTCATTGTTACCTGTGCTTTGGCCTTCCAGTGAACATCCGCTAAAGCTTAGAAGTCAGCTTGGGCTGTATACTTGGTTCCCATTTAAAAACAGACCTGATTCTGTAACTCAAGAACATGACACAGAGATAAGCTTTTAAGCTGTAATAAGATCATAAATATAATATGCTTCCGTGTAGGCTCTTGCCAAGCAGTTGGCATCCTGCATGGATGCAGAATGAGTCTGAGAACTTCTCTGTAGAGCAGCATTCCTGTGCTGCTAGGGGGGAGCTGGCAGCTGGTGAGCTGTGGGGAGCAGCGCATGGTTTGGGTGCAGGATGTGGACTGTAACCAGATAGATGTAACAGGATCTCTCAAAAAGCCATTCAGAGGCCAGGTGAGGTTTTAAGGAAGGGTTGGTGCAGCTGTAGAGAAGAAGGTAGGGGAAGATGTGCAGCAGGTGATGTAAGGATGGAGACACTCCAGCTGCTGTTGCTCGAGCACAGAGATAGACTCCTGGTGAGCTGGCTGAGGTCCATGGGGTTAACCTCCCCATGGCATCTGATACCCCTTGAGAAGACCTCAAGCAGTGACATTTAAGGCCCACAGTGGCTGCGTGACCATCAGGACAACATGTAAGACCCACAGACAAGTGAGAGCCACAATCTGTCCGGCTGGCAGCAAGGAGCAGAGTTTCATTACCCTTCTGACATAATTCCCTTGCACGGCGGTGAGCCAGTTGCTGGCATGAGCAGGGGGCCTTAATCTCTTGTGCAGGATTTGAATCACGGAGCTGAATGACTTCTGCTGCCTTCCTAGAAGAGTACAGCAGAAACTCAGCAGCAACCAGCAGCTCTTGGAGCCTCAGGCCCCTCATGTTGGGATGGCTGCATCCTTGCTGGTTTCATTTCCCCTCCTTTTTCAAGTATCGCTTGTTTTAGTTCAAGACTTTTTTTTCTAAAGCTTTTTGCTGATAGGAAACAATGAGGTGGCTCACACAGTGCCCCATCCCCTGCTATTTTGCACGAGTCTTGTGCTGGAGTAATCACTGACCCAGCTTGGGGCTGGCTGATAAACCCCATAAGAGCCTCAGTGACTGACGACTGCTCTCACAGCTCTATTTCTGTTTACAGTTTAATGTATCCCTCCCTCTGCTGAGTGCTCCTTGAGAACACTTCAGTGCCTTTTTCCTTCAAGTGTAGCAAAACTAAACAAAGGAGTCTGACGTTTCTTTGCTGGGCTGACTAACCCCCTGTTATGATTGATAATGGTGAAACTGGTTTATAAGCCATCTGAACAGTGATGCACATCATTAAAAGCCAAGCAGACAAACTCCAAGTCCTCTGCGACTCTGATTGTTTTCAACAGCAGCTGATCTCTGGGGAGCTCAGAGTGGGAGCTCTAGCTCCGAGGGTGCTTTGAAGCAAGAAGCTGAATGTGTTCTCAGAAGTAATTCTGAAAACGAAGGTGTTGGATCAACAGTTGGTTGATTTTATATGTGCCTTTGATGGGCAGAATTGTCTGTTGTAGGTAATTTTTGCTAGCTTTCAGCCAATAATCTCCTGTTTTCACCTATTTCTACTGAAAGGACCATACTATCTCTTCAATTAGTCTTATTTTCTCAATGGCTTCTTTAATCTGTGGATTGAAAATGTGAATGGCTGTATGGGTGCATGGCATTTTCTATGCTGTGGCCAGCTCCAGTGTGTAGATGCTCATGGTTATTAAAATGAGAACACCGGTGTTGTGGGTGTTTAAGCTATATCTTCTTCAGGTGCATCCACTAGTGCTGTCAGGAGCACGTATGTTGGGAATGTGCAAACCAGCACTGGTGGAAGGCTTTCTGGTGAGGCCAACCTTCTCAGATACAGTCTGCAAATTGAGCTTTCATGAAGAGGCAGCCAAGGTTGGTTGCATTCAAAGGTTTGTAACTCTGGTCTGTGACTCAGGTGATGTAACACATCGAGGTGCTTGTTGCTTAAGCCATGCTCATAGTTATAATTGGTGACTGATGCTTTTTGCCCAGAGCAATCAAATGATCAGTCTGCTGTCCATCCACCTGATGGCCTCCCTCACCATCTGCTCTCACCAAGTCATGTCCCACCAGGTATAGCTTCCAAAGGTGGAAGGAATTGTTTCTCTTTCACAGGAAAATGCCTGTTGTGATTTCTCCTCAGTCACGTTAAATGGTGGTATTGAAGCAGAGATTTAAACCTGAATTCTCTGGCCGTTGAACTATTCCTCATCTCTAATGAGCTGAATTCCTCCTTAGACAATTTTGGAGATGCCTGAGTTACTTACACTGAAGTACTTCCTCCCTCACCAGTGGTACTACCGTTCCCATTTCTCTCTTGTCACTTTGGGAGCAGCTGGTGTGCTCGAGACACCAGGACCTTCAATTACAGCATTAATCAGAGCTTATTTTGTACTTTGCTGCTTTGAACACAAATATCCTAAAATGGCCCTAGGATGCATGGTTGAGTAGCCATGTGAAACAGCTCCAGCCTTCCAACAAATCCAAAATACAGATGGCTGCTAAAAATGATGTTGCCTAGAAAAGTCTTGAGACCTTTTGATTTACCAAGGGTAATTACTGCAATCAGACATCTTTGTGGTTTATGGCAAGGGACTTTGAAGGTCACGAGCTGGTCAGAAATAAGAGATTAGTTTCTTATTACAGGGCAGTGATGTTGGTCCCAAGCCACCACTAAATCATGTTGGTGACCCAGAGGGATAGAAGATCTGCAGCGTAAGGCGCAGAAGAGCTGTTGGCTGAGCCTCAGCCTGGAAGGCAGTTTTGTAATTCAGATGGAGAAGCATAAGACACCAGATTGCTTTAAATGTGTTGCATCCCTGTATGTCAAGAATTTGATGCGTCCCCAGGGGCTGAGCGACAAGCAGCCCCATCCCCGTGCTAGACTTCTGAAACACAGGCTGTGCAGAAGCCTCTCCTCCACACATCCTCAGAGATGGGCTGGGTCCCTCAAGAAAGTGGATTGCTAACAGCTTTCAGGGAGTGCCTTGTGCTGCTTTTGACGGCAGCGAAGGGTAGAGGTGTTCTCTCTGCTGCCGGAGCTGCCTTGTTAATATTGCAACGTTCCCCCATGAGAGATTTGGGGTGATTTAAATGTCTTTGCATTGTTTGTTGGTAGGAGGAGGCGAGCATTAAGATGACAGGAACGAGGAGGTGTGATGATTGCAGGGAAAGTGGTGGCAGAGCAGCAGAAGGTACACACAACACTGCTGTGGTAGGGTAGGAGGTCATTTTAATTTCATTCAAGGCCCTTTTGCTGATAGAGATACAGAACGTGGATGCAAATGTTCTTTCAGCTGATGACATTTGGAGATGAATGCACTTCTTCTAGATTTTACCCAGAGGGCATGTTGTTGCGTGCTTTGATTTGTTATGCTAAGTAATTGCAAAATGTCCTGTGCTGGGCAGAGGTTTGCTTCACTTCCACCGCTATGTGCTTCCCTTCTTCCATCCCTGCCATCCTACATCTCCCCTTCTCCCTGTTACAGTCTGAGTAGAACAGATGTGAGCGGTGGAATTCAGAGCTTTCACGGCGTGTCAGGACTTGTCAGCTTGGATATTAGGAAGAATTCTTTTTTTTTCCTTCTCAGAAAGTGTGGTTGGGCATTGGAATGGGCTGCCCAGGAAGGTGGTGGAGTCACTGTCCAGGGAAGTGTTCCAGAAAAAGGTGGATGTGGTACTTAGTGACATGGTTAGTGGGCAGTATTGGTGGTAGGTACATGATTGGACTGGATGATCTTTTCCAACATTAGTGATTCCATGAGTCTATGACAGCAGACGTGCTCCTCTCTGGGTAGCAGCCACTTGAGGTGCCAACTGGGGCTGATTTGGGGTGTCCCTGCTGCTGATCCCTCACACCAGTTCCAATCTGGGTGTGGAAAGGACCAGACTCCACTTATGCCCCAAGCAGTGTCGCTGTGGGTTTGGTTGTTCAGCTGTGCTGGAGCTTTGTGAGAAGCATTACTTGTGGCCTGCTGCAGCCCAGCATCCATGCTGCTTTTATTATGCAAACTGAAATAAGTACATGAATAATGTGTTTCTTTAATTGTTAGTAGAATACATTTGCTTTTCCCTTAGAAATGGAAATAGGTAGCCAGATGTCATCTATATATGTCTTCAAGCTTGATCTTGCTTTTTCCAATTGCATTTAATGAGGTTTCCTTTTTACAAGGATGGTGGCTGGCCTTGTTTTTATACCCCAACCAGCAGCTGTTCTGGGGTAGATCTTGGTCTGATATTGCAGAGCAGTGTTACGTGTTAACAACAGAGTACAGGTTCATAGAAACAGTGGTTGTAAAGCCACATCTTTGTTGCTGTGTCCTCTGCTTCCTTCGTCAGTTATTATTTATGAGCCTTATCGCAGCAGTGTTCAGAGGCCTCTGTGATCAGATTTCCGCTGTGCTGGGCATGGTTTGGAGAATCCCACTGGGACACTGAGCCAGGAGTGTAAGGAAGAAGAGGGTGGCTGATCCTCCAGATGAGGATGAGCAGCTGTGCAGAAGGACATGGCACGGAGTGGGCGCTGCTACACTGTGTCTTCCTGGTGGCATCAGTGTGGGTTTTTGGCCCATGATCAAGATCTCTTGCTGGAAGGATGGGTAAAGAGAGACTTGCTGAGTTTAACGTGCTGCTGGTGGGTCAGGACGGCTGTCTGGCTGTTACCTTCTGGCTTGGAAGGGCTGGTGTGGAGAAAGAAGATGCTTTTCTTGAATCCATATCTTGGGATCTACAGCACTTCATTTTATTTTTGCATTGTCAATTAAGTGTGTTTTCTTCTATTGCCATAACTCCCTCTGGTGGCAAATTCCCAGCTGGAAATCTGAATTTTGGTCTCTGTATCTCTGGCTCATGGCTGTGCATCCCTTGCCTTCATGGGCGTCCCTGCTCCCTACTCCTGCCTCTACTTACTGGCACCTCAGCTACAGAATAAGTATGGCATTCCTGCAAAGTCATCAGTTGTTAAATGTATACGCTTCAAAAATAATAAATAATAGGTTCCCCTTTTCCCAGAAAGAAAAGATGGATATTAACTTTTTGTTCTCTGGGTATTAGACTTTGCTGCTTGGGATTGAGTTTAATTAAATTCTTGACATTTAACCTCCAAACAGAGTTGATGGATTGTGTTTAAAACTACATGTCAGGCAGCAGTATTGTGGGGATGTTGCTGGATTGCTCGGGAGCTGTCAGGGCAGGAGAGCTATCTGCTCTCTCCCTGGTTCCTATGGGCTCACCCTCAGGTAGGGCGGAAGTGCCAGGCCCCAGATCCATGGCTGGGATGCTGGTGGGTGAGGTGGCTTGGATCAGGTTGAAAGTGTCACTCATATCCTATGTATTTTCTCTGTTTAGAGAAAGAATCCAGGGTTTGCTTCTCTTCTTTTTTTCTGGGCTGATGTAACTTTGATCTTGACAAATGTGTGTGTATATGTCAAGCTAATAAAATAAAGGGGAGAAATCAGCCCTGGTTTGTTTTGGCATGAGGAGAGGATGGAGTTGGTTGCGCCTTGTGCATTCTTATGGCCACGCAACCCAGTGGTGCAAGAAGTCCAACCTGGGATGTGCCTGCCCGGCGGATGAGAAGAGGGTGCAGAGATCCCCAGCCTGGAAGCAGAGAGGCCATGTCCAGGGACACAGAGAGCATCCTCTCTGGACAGCCAACACACGGTATGGTGCAAGGCATCTTGGGATGATGGAGGCTGGTGTAGGATGAAGTAGCGAGACAGCAGGAGCCAGGGAACAGAGATGGGGAGCGAAGTCTGAGCTGGGAAAAGGAGAGGGAATAACTGTCTCATCTCATCAAGGTTGAGCTTAAATTCTTCTTGAAAGATTGCCTTTCCCTGCTGGGTCAGGTGAGGGGTAGACTAGAGGCAGTGGAGAAGGCAATGTTCCCTTTTCACCTTGGTGGATCTGGGGCTGCACAGTGCTGCTATGGGGAAGAGCAGCAGAGAGTCCTGCTGGGAGGGTTCTGCTGCAGGACCAGAGCTGTCTGCTCTCGGAGACCTGGAAAAATGGCACAGATTTGGGCTGGAGGAGATGAGATAACACAGAGGCAGTGCAGCATGCTGTCAGTGCTTCTCTGGGGGCTACAGGAGCGAATGCTGCGAATCGCCTGGGCTTGGCAGCATGGCTGGGTGCTGGAGGTGCTGCCACACAACCCAGCATCGCGTGTCCCTTTGTGTTGAGCACTTGTCAGCCTGGGTGTGAAAGGAGGAAAATTCATCATGACCTGAGCGTGCTTCTGCTGCGATAGCAAATTGGAGGTGTCCTCACCTAGCCCTTGCCAGAAGCACATGTCATGTTGCCATCCTGTGTTCTATTGGCTGGGCAAGGCAGTGATGGAGGAGCTGTGGTGTGTGTGGGAGATGAGAGTGGGAGTTTTGGGGTGAATCATAGAATCATAGAATGGCCTGGATTGAAAAGGACCATAACGATAACCCCTGTGCCACAGGCAGGGTCACCAACCACAAGAATGTCCCAGCCCAGTGCTCAAAGGGTTTTGGCACACATCTCAAAATGTGATGGAGGAGAACTGGAGCTGGGGGAGCTGACTGCGCTTCTGCAAACCATCATGGCTGGGGAAAAAAGAAAACAAAAACCTCCGAACTGAGGAATGTGTTACAGTAATTAACTGCAGGAGAAAGTGAGGGACATCCTGAGCACGGAGGAAATTAAATGGAAAGCGGTATTGAGTGTAGTGGGATGGAATTGCAAAGAGCTCTGTTTGCAGAGTGGAAATTAATTATTGGATTTTGTCTGAAGCTGAGCTTACATAACAAAGGCATGTCTCTGTCTTCTGAACTCTGCCACCTCGAGTCTTTGCTTCTCCATTTGTTAATGTTCAAGTAATGATCCACCTGGCCACAGCTCAGGCCGACTTAATGAGCCTGGCTTGCTAAGACCACTGATGTCTTTATTCAGGGATACTTTTGCTTCAGTTGACCAAGATTGTAGAGGGCCAAACCAAATCTGGCTGTGTGTGGCCCAAAACTCACACTTGCCCCTCAGCAGCATCCAGCTGTGAGTACGGACGTGGGCACCCTGCTGGCAGCAGGATGAGGAGCGCACTGAGCTCACCAAGACTTCCCTGTTCCTGCAGGGATGTGGGGCTGTCTGTGCCAGGAAAAGTGGGTACTGGGGCCAGCACTGCTTGTGCTTTGGCTGCTGATGCTGCTGGCCTTGGGCATGCTGAGTATGGGACATCCCAGTGGCAAGCAGGGGACATTTGTTGGCAACGTTCGTCTTTAGCACTGTGACTGTTCATATGCCAGAGGTATTCAGAAGCGAAGGGGTTGGGCTGTGCTGGTAGAGTTGTTATTGCTTACTGTGTATTTTGTGGGTGTCCCGCAGGAGCTCAGACAGTAGGCCAGGACTGGTAGGCACCTGTCAGACACAGAGCAGTGTTTAATTCATGGATCGTTCTGCCAGAACCTTGACATCTGTAATGCTTTCTTTTCTTTTTCATTTTCACGCATGCAGAGAGCAGCTCCAATATTTTTCTATATATTTTGACCTTTATTTGAAATGAAAGCAAAAGAAAATTGTAGAAAGCCCCGGTGAGAAAGGCAGGAGTCGTTCTCCTTTAATGTGCTGCATGGCTTGCATCTCACCCAAAGGCCATTTGTCTGGTTACAGCGTTTTCATCACAATTCTTTTTCTAGGAGAAATGGTTTTTCCAAGGGAGCAAAGCATGACTGAGAATTTTTGCTGTTGCACTGTTTTTCATGTTTAGTCTGAAAGATGGTGGTCAGTGCCTTTTTCCAGCAAATGTCACACATTCGGGATGTCAGACATTCGAGACTTGGTTTTGCCATGGAATAACCTTCCCAGTTTTCTAATTGTTCTATATCAGTGCACAGAGAAACTGCCTCTGCGTGTGACCTAGCAGAGCCAATTAGAGATGTTTGTCGTAGGAAATTGATGAAAAGCAAAACAAAATGAGAGTGAGGAAGTGGTGCTCTGCCTCAGCGTGTTACACAATAGCACAGGTCCTACCTACAAGGTTACACTGTCCTTAGAAGAAGGGGACGGGAGAGGAGGAAACCAGAGCCGCCCTGAAGCTCTGCAAGAATGTATTTAAGTGGGAGTAATAATGATGCAATTATTTTTTTTTCCATCAAAATAGCATTTAGTTGAAAATTCAGTTTGTCTGAGAAGAAAACAGTAATGACTAAAAATCTCCTATTACGAAAACACCTTGGGGATAATGCAGTTGGTGGCGGCAGACAAAGACTGTTCTCATACAGTGCTGTCTTCTGCTGGGTGCACATAGGATTCCTGTTGTGTGTGTAGGGAAGGGGTCAGACCTGCGGTGGTGGCAGCTGCCTACAGTGCTGTCCTCAAACCAAGGTGCTTTGGGAAAGAGCTGGCAGGGCTGCCCTGTGCTGCTCCATCTCAGGCAGTTTTGTTTTGGTCGTTTAAAGTGAATGATGGATGTGCTTCCTGCATGGCTTTTGAAGGGTCTGACAAATATGATGGGGTTGCTTTCATTTCTCACTTTATATTTCTGACAAACGAAGGGAAGATGAATAATGTGAGATACCTTCCTTTAAATTTGCAAGACTTACGGCTGACGTGATTGATAATTAGTGTTTCTGATAGAAATTGAATAAAGGTGGGGAAGCACGGATGCTGGGGCGTGTTGGATAGGAAGTGTCGGGGGGAGATGTGCTGCTCCAGCGTGATGGGAAGGCAGGAGGATGACTGTGCGGTGGCAGATAGGATGAGCCCTGAGAGCAGAGACCTTGCATTTGTGTGCTCTTCTCCTTTCCCTTTGTTAAATAAAAAGAGACCCATTAATTATTTTAAACCTTGCCTTTCTTTGCCCTGTGTTTGGGTTGACCTCAGAAAGACAGAGCGCTCAGTACGACCTTCTCTGACTCGCTGAGCAGTTATTAGCTGTTCCAGTCCGGTCAGCCATCACACCTTGCAGCCCCTGATGGAGGGCCTGGGGAGATGCGGAGCCTTTAAGCAAAATGATTTTTCATCAAAAACAGAAAAGCAGAAGCTTGGTTCTGCTCTCTGCTGTGTTGAAATCCTGGCTCTTTCTCATGGAAGCTTCCTTGTGTGAACATTTCAGAGATTACATCTTTTTCCTTTTGCGCTAACTGGGATATATTTACTTACCGTGTGACATCATAAGATGAGCAAGTTGTAACAATTCCTGCAAGGCCAGACCTAGTTTTCCAGGCTGAGACCTACAGAGGTGGGACAGGACCCTTCCCTCACCTAGCTCCAGCCCCTGGTTAGGTAGGGGTGGCAAAGCCACACTGTGATGCAGCACCATGGGCACGGCCACCCTGCTTAGTCCGCCCGTTGGCTGGTCGCCCTGCATGCTTCATCCAGTGCCTTGTGTGTGTGTGTTGGTGAATGAATGTTTGAAACCTGAGGGGAAAAAGATCAACTTAAAAAAGAGAAAACAAGGTTCAAAGCAGCCTGCATCTCCTTTTTGGTTCTTTCATTGCCTTCTGCAGTCCCTGGGGAGTCTTTGCGTCTGTTTGCATGAACGTGCTTTTTCCATTCACTGTTTAAATCACTTGGTTTCTGGGTGTTTTATGTTGATTATTTTGATTGCTGGATTTTCTTTCTCTAATGTAATCTCTGCTTGCACTTGGTACATTCTATGGCTGCTTTTGACTGCTGCCATGATTTCTGAAAACAAGACAGTGAGTCTCCATAATGAGCTTAATTAAGAACGTCGGCCTCATGGTAGTGTCCCACACACAGCAGGGATGTGCATGCCTCCAATGGGCAAGGAGCTGCCTGCTCAGAGCTGAGCAGGTACAGCAAGCAGGGATGTGAGGACCGGATGGCGAGGCTGGAGGAGGTGGCTGGGAGCTCCATCTGCAGCAGTGGGGTGGCAAAAGCACCCTGCTCTTCCATGCACTGTGATGGGCAGGGGATGAACTCTACCTGGCCCAAAGTGGAGGTGGTTGAACCTTGCTCGCATTGATGCTTGGCTGCATCCTTGTGTCTGGTGCAGCTCTTGAAGCCACACGGGAGCAGTTGCTGCTGTTGCTTTCTGACTTTGGAAACTTGCAGGTGCCTGTTGCAGCCAGTGTGTTTCAAAGGCTGAGATCTTAATTTCCAGTCCAATCACGTAAAAGTCATCACCTGCTTTTTCTAATTCTTTATACAGCTTTTCTTATCTTTTTTTCAATATCCGTGTCTGAGGTCTGCTCCCATCTGTGTGTGTTTGTGCATGAGTACAACAGGGTGGGTCCTAATGCCAGCAGAGAGAAGTGAGATAGGAAGCTTTTTTCATTAGGGCTGCAATTTGACATAATGCAAGATACAGAGCTGGCTGCTGCTGCATGTCCTGGGGACTGCAGGAAAGGAAAATGAGCAGGGGAGATGTGATGCCCTGGAAAAGATTTTAAATCCTTGTTAAAATGTTATAGAGTCGACTGAATTAATATCAGCAGCACTTGAGTTCTTGTCCTTGCTGTGTGTCCCTCTGTGAAATATGTAAAGTCTCTGGCACGAGAATGTTGTTAGTGGAACAGTTCCACCTTTTCAGGCATAATTGTGCATCAGATGGGACCCTTTCCCAAAGCTGTGAACAGGATCAGACTCCTCCTGGTAGGGATCCTGCTGTGATGGGAGAGAGGCTATGGATGTAATTGCTTTCCTCTTCCCTGCAAAAGGAGCAGATTGTGAGGTGAATGTGTACTGTGGGTCATTGATTGATCTTTGTGGATGAAGGATACTTTTGTTCCCTCAATTATAACGATCATGATTTTTTTTTAAGAAGCAATTTTATATAATGATTTTTAAAGCATTCCTTGCTATTGAGAAGTTTGCATGTTTTTCAATATCTGCCTCTCAGCAGCCCTGCCTTTCCGTCTCCCATCCATCTCCTCAGACGACCACAATTTCCTGTTGTTGAGCAGCAATGTATTGTTCCTGCAGTGATGGAGAGGCATGGAAGGTGCTGTTGATCAGGCAGTGCGGTAGATTGTACTGGGAGGGAAAGCAAAACTTGCCTCCACTGTTAGCTTTTTCATAGAAGAGAGGGAGAGCATGGGTTACTCTGAGATGTCCTCATGTGTTGCAGGCTGCCCTCACCCAGGGAAGCCCAAACAACATGAATGGCAGAGGGTTCTTCCTTCCTTAGGAAGACTTCCATCCTTTACATCTGTGGTATGTCACTGTCATGCCCCACCTGTAATATTTTAACACTTGAACTTAGTCTTTCAGCTGCTGGTACCCTAGAACTATGGTGAGCCAACTGGTGGTTGAGATGGGAAGAACGCTTTGCATGAACGGTGTCCAGTGGCTGTGCTGCATCATGTTACAGCTGGAGAGCGAGGCAACCTGCAGGGATTGGTGCTGTATGGGAGCTGGGGAATCATAAATATCATTAAATTTAGAAAAGACCACTAAGGTCATCTTGTCCAACTTACCAACCCATTTCCACCATGCCCAGTAAGCCATGTGTGAAGGGAATGGGAGAAGAGAGCCATCTGGCATGGGTAGGACATGGTTGGACTCAGCCCTCCTGTCAGTAGCCTGACAGCTGAACTGCTTCATATAAAAACCTTCCCCCAAACATACATGCACACACACATATATGAACACTCACACATAGCCTAAGGAAACACAACGTGAAAAATGTCCCAATCCATTCAAATTTGGTGGAGACTTAAGCAACAAAAGACAGCCTTATAATGGAAGACAGAGTTCTCTAGCACAGCTGGTGGAGCTCAGCAAACTGAGAAAATGCCTCCTGAGCCATATTGAATGGCTTGCTAGCTGAGCCTTGCTGAGGTGCTGGGTCCAGGTAATTAACTGCTGGTCCTCAGACGGGTTGAGCTGAGAGACCTGTAACATTGTGGACAGGCACGTAAGCAGCTATGGCTGGATTTTACCTGATGTAAATCAGCTTAGTTCTGGGGCTTCAGTGTAGCTCCAGCGATTACCTTAGCATAGGCTGAAGCCTACTAACAGAGCTGGCGAGGAGCAGTAGTTGTGCTTTCAGTAAGCTGACCCTTGCACCTCCTGCCCTTCATCTGTCCGGTCCTCCTCCTCTGGACTACCAGCTCAAAGCTTGTGGCAGGAGCATTAAAAAGTCAGGAGATGGGATTAAAAATGGAAGGATGTAACAGCAGAAGTTTTCCTTCCTTCTTTAGTTGCCAGACAGTTTTGAAACGTTTCTATGCACTCGGATAATGTTTTCAAGATTTTCTGTTGCCTGTTTGGGAAAAACTAGAGGCTGTTGAGGCCCAAAGAGAAGATAGTGAGATGAGGGATAAAATTACATAGGCAGCACTGAGTAGCTAACTTCATACTAGGCTGTCATCATTGTTTGGATTTGCAAATCCAAATGTTCTGAGCAAAGCCAGCAGTCACATCCTGCTTTCTTAATTGATGTTTGATATGAACCATGATAATTTCCATTATGAAGCCAGCTTTAATTAAGCAAAACCTCTTTGCTCTCCTTTCTCTGGTCAGCTTTTGATGGCTCCTTCTGAATTGTGACAGTTAGGTTTCAATGTGCTCTTCAGGCACGGCAGGTTTAGAAGCTCTCATAAAGCAGGACAACGTGCATGCCCTTAAGCAGTAGCTTTGCATGGTGCAGAGGCCGTGGTGCTTGCTGCTGCCTGCCAAGCAGGATTTCAGCCATTGGAAAGTGGTGATCTCTGCATTGCTCAGAGTCTGAAGGGTGATGTTTAGCTGAATGCAATATTTTTAGGGGATCAAGAAGGCTTTAATTAACAGGGATTTTGTCCTGGGTGTTGTGGCTTCTGCCACAAGACTGCAACTGCCGTTGTGTTGCGGGGAGAGCCATAAATTCCCAATGTTTGCTGTATTCTCCCTGGTACAGGGAAAGTCGGTCTTGGGCTTCAGTGCAGAGATGCAGTTACAGTGTGCCAGGCTATGGCCAGAGGTGGGGCTGAGGATGACACGTGAGCCTTCTTCTGCAGAGTCTGTGCATCACTTTCTGTTCAGATCTTTGGCCTCTTCATGGTGGGCTTTAGCCAAAAGAGGTTGGAAATGAGGAAAGCTTGTCTAAAAGTATCTCCTGGTTGGATATTAGGAACAGATTCTTCTCAGAAAGAGTGGTGAGGCATGAGCACAGGCTGCACAGGGGGGGTGGTAGGATCACCATCCTTTGGAGGCATTAAAGAACCGTGGAGATGTGGCCCTGGTTACTGGGCATGGTAGTGGTGGGTTGGTGGTTGGACTTGGTGGTCTTAGTGGTCCCTTCCAACCTTTATGATTCTATGAATGGGCTTGGGTTGTGCTTGTGACCTGCACCCTCATGAGAAAGCCCCAGAAGTGATTCCAGGGCCCCATCTGGGATTGCTCATTAGGGCAATTAGGCAGTGCAGGCCGATGACATCTCTGGGGGCTGCTGGATTGCCACACCAGTGTGGAGAAATCATTCACTGCTAAGGAGCACGGGGGTGGTTTAACACAGATGCAGACAGCAGGTAATTTATTTCTTCCCCATTACTAGTAAATATTCATGACACATAAATAATATATAACAGATAACCTGTACCTGAATAAATAATAGCCAAGACAGAATGTGAGCAGCCACGTGACTTGTTTCACTTCTTGCTTCCCTTTGGACAAGCAAGGGAGTTAATGAGACACTCAGGGCTTATGCAGGTCCCTGAGCGTGGCCATGGGAGGGTTAAGATTTAAAAAAAATAATCTTCTAGGCCTTAAGTTGTGCAGTGCTTTACAGGAGAGTCGGGAGGGATGGTGCTTCCAGGAGTACAGCCTTCTGGACAAGGCTGCTGGGCACACGTGGGGCAAGATCTACTCTGCTGTACGGTCGTGTGGGATAGCTGACAACTGATGATAGTTCTCCACTGCTCAAGTTCTCCTTTGCCCTTTGAGTTGTCTGATATTAGCCATGAGTGGTCTCTTCCCAACCACTTTTTACCTTCCTTATGCTATTACCTGGGTTCCTTCCCACACTGGTGGTGCTAATAGCCACTTTAAATGTTAATACCCCTTTACTAATCATATTGGTAATACTGCTAGGGCTGCTTAGTTGTGATCTAACTGTCCTAGTGGAATGAAATACTCTAAGCTCCATTCCCCAATGAGTCTGTAATTGGTAAAAGCGCTGTGGACGGTATGTTGTGCCTGTCTGATGTGCTTTAGAGAACATCGCTGCTGATGACTATACTTCAGGAAATTGGAAGAACGTTTCCCTAGGACATAGAAAGTGGCTTGTCTATTAGGGACGTGTAGAGGATGTGTCAGACTTTGTGAGAAACATACGAGGGAGAGAAATTAGGTTTGAAAAAGCTGATGCACCGAGGAAGGAAGGCAACCCCATTTTTTCTGAGATGGGCAAATCTGAATTCAGTTTAGGCTTGTATGCAATTTCAGAGCTGCATGTACAGGCTCAGGAGGGATCAAAATAACGTTTTCAAGAGGCTGGCACTACTTGTCTTGAAACAACGGTACCTCATTAGCAGATACTGATTCTATCAGAAAGAAAGTAAATGGAGTATTTGCTTCACCGAGAAAAGTGCTTGCTTAAATCCCCTCCCTCCCAGCAGAGGGAGAGTCCCTAGAAAGCAGAGATTAAGGCTTGAGCAGAGCAATCCTGAGCCGGGGACCAAAGGTTCTAGCAAAGCCCTGCAGACACTGAAGTACTGTTAATCCCATTGTCTTTATCAATGGGCCACCTTGCAGGGAAGGGATGCATTAGAGTACCCTGCTGGTCCTGCTCCGGGAGTGGGCTGGAAGATGTGCCTGGTAACAGATGCAAAGTGCTGCTTTCAAATGGGGTGCACATGAAGGTGTTCCCATGGAAGAAAGACAGTGCAGTGTTGTGTGGAGCCATGGGGAGGAGGAGCAGGCTGCAGGTTTTATTATACCTGAGCCTCGCAGCGCTGGGGCTGGGACGTTGCTTTGAATTTTGTTTGCTATAGTTTATTGCAGCCATCACTGTGGTGGTGAGGGATATGCAGACAGAGGGGCAAAATGGAGGACAGTGAAGATGAAAGTCGGGGCCCTGGAGTTGATCTTCCATTCCTCGGGTACACTGAAGAATTCAGGCCCAGGTGCTACAAGCTAGCTGTGCTAATAATCCTTCTAGCTGGTGTTCAAAAGGAACAAGAAAAAGCAGTGAATACATCCCTTGCTGAAAGGCTTGGGGCTCTGATTTGCAATGTCTAAGGCTTAAGGGTGAAGATTTGGGATAATGACAAATTCTGAGCACCCCACCTGGGCTGCAGAGAAACCGTTAAGAGGAGGGAGGAGTAATGGAAAGAGCCAGTATATCTAAGGACGTTGGATTCGTGGTTGCCTGTTGTGTGGTATGTACCTGTGAGCAGATTCCGCTTCTGTCTTCATTCTCTCTTGTCTTAAAGGGTTTAATTAGTATGTAATTGCTGCTTGTTTTGCTCATTCAGAGCATCCAGGTGCTGTACAATGTCCTTAATCAAGTGTGAGAGCACTGTTTGTCAGGAAAGCTTTTACTTCAGCAAGGGCTTTGGAAAATGTTTGGCTGTTGTCTGTGGTTACGTAGGGGAAAAAAGTAAGTTGTAAAAAAAGAAGTCTTGAACTTGAATGAGATCTTGGCTTGATGCTACCACTGTAGCAACAAAAGCCCCATCTGAAGGAACTGGAACTAATTCAATAGGATGATATGGAACCTGCCGCCACCATGCCCACTGATGGTGTCCCTCAGTGCCACATCTCCATGGTTCTTGAACACCTCCAGGGACAGTGACTGCACCAGCTAATATCCAACCTGAGCCTTCCCTGGTGCATCTTGAGGCTGTTCCCTCTCATCCTTGCATCCTGTTGGACATGTTCAGCAGTACAAGGGGTGATTCAAGCTATGGTGTATGCAGGCTGTTCTCCCTCTGGCAACATGCAGGGTTTGAGGAATCAGAGATTTGTTGTGGCTAGCGGGGAGGCTGGCGGGCTAGTAGAGCTATGAAAATGCCATCCTTTGAGAGAAGGGGCACGCGTTCTCACTTGCATGATTGAAACTGACTGTAGAAAGCACCAGGAGTATTTTCCCCTCCTCTGCTTTACAGAATTAATCCAGTGGAAACAATCTGGATTTAAGCTAGCATAGCTGGAATCAGAATAAATTCCTTATTCTTCTGGGCTATTAAGATATTTGCTAGCTATTGGCCAAAATCTCTGCTGGTATGACTTCACTAAATTCAGTGAGGCTTGGATCAAGGTCTCCATTGGCATATTTTTCATCCAGTTGGTTAAGCAGCAAGAGGTTGGATCAGATAGGAAGCAGAAAGCGCATAACCCTTGCTGAGAATGTAATATCTTTCATTAGTCAGTTGGGCTTTCAAAAGAGCAGGGAGGGTTGTGCCCAGTGAGTCCCTTTGCTGACGCTCTGAGCCGTGTGAAGCTTTGGTGGGTGCCCCTGTGTGAGCAGTGCTGGTGCTGCTTAAAACACAGACCTGCTCATCTTCTTGAGCCAGCATAGCTCATGGAGAGCCTCAGCTTTACTCTAGAGAGGCTGACAATGAGCACAGCATCGACCAAACATATTTGTGAGTTTGCAGTGAACTGCAGCAAGCATGCTGGAAAGTGTAAGCATCCCACATGCCCATCCAAAGGTGGTGTGCAAGTCTCTCTGAGCCCTTTGGCGTTCACATTAATGGCTATGTGACCATGAGAGGAGGGGGAAAGGCAGGGGTGCAGGAGGGAGATTGCAGCTCCTTTGAAATGTGGAAAGAAGGATTACACCCACAGCGTTTGACATGGGAGAGCAGGGATTACTGCCTGCGTGTGACATCGCATCACAGAGATTAAAGTCACCCTGGACAGGCAGGACTTGGGAGTGTAGCAGGGAAAGGGAGAGAGATGAGGCTGGGAGGGATGTGGTGGGGGATGGAAGGAGGGAGTGAAACAGGCAGTACAAGCCAGTGAGACTTGGCTGGTGCAGGTAGCAGAGGTGCAAGGACTGAAAGATCCCCAGAATGGACCTGGTGTTGATTCCCAGCCTTAAACTTCTGGAGCATCCCTGCCCCACAGCAGGCTCTCTCTCACCTGCTCCAGCAGGTGGTACAAGGCTGACCAAGAGAAGGCTTTGATAGTCAGCTGTTAAGGTTGGGTTGACTCAGGATGCTTCAGAATTAGAGAACTGTAGAAAATCAGGACTGTCATTTTCCAGGAGCTGTGGTTGTCTTTTGGGGCCAGTTCTTGGGTTTCCCAGGTGTCACTTAGTAGCTCTGCACTCTTTTTGTTAATGTGATCCCTTCAGTAGTCACAGCACCCAGAAATTCTGAACAAATTAAGCCTCTGTTGTGCCAAGTGCTATGTAAAAATATAGGGATGATTTTTGCCCCAAGGAGATTTATCTGCTGTAGAAATGTAGTGTATGACACAGCTCCACAAGAGGAGGGCTGTTGTGTTGTCAGTGCATCGTCTCATGGAGGTAAATATCGGCACATTCAGTGCAAGGGAAGGCTCTGGAGTGAGCCTGGTGGGATGTAGAGCTGGCAAGAATCTGTTGCAATGGCCACTTATTACATGCAAAGCAGAAGGACCATCCTCTGAGCATGTAAAGCTGATGCTCCAGTTATGTTGCATGTAGGGTGTCTGCATTGTTTACTCATGTTTAAAAATCCATCCATAAAATTGTATTTGGAGTGGCTGTTACACATTTCCTGCTCCAGGAGCAGACTTTTAAAGCCCACAAGAAATATTCACTTACAATTACGTCTGATTTAAAGGGAAAAGATCTGTAGCTTTGTAGCCTTAATAATTTGCTCAAACAGCTGTAGATTAATGAAAGTGTTGCTCAGGGCATGTTTCCAGAAATAGCATGCAGCTCGGCCCTCTGAAGTCACATTGGGTTAGGAAATGTGTTTGTGCTTTTAGTGCTGGGAGTGCACACAGGAGGTGACGTGCCAGAGCACAGTGGACTCGGGGTCTGTGTGGTTGGGTGATATCTGGAATGGCTTGAAAACTCTTTCTTTATGAAGTTGCAGAAGCACCTAATATTTGTTATGTGCTGCAGAGGGAATGCCAGCCTCATGCCAGCTAGTGACCACCACACACTCTGCAGCTGGAGCACTGGCTGCCTGACGTGGTTTTTCTGCTCCAGGGAGCAGGAAAGCAGAAATCTGCTATTTGAAACACTGAGATTTGGTTTTCTTGCTAAGCTTCTCACTTCGTAGTGTTGGATGCTGTTGAGTTCAACAGACTTGAGTCTCTATTGTGTGCACTGGAAATGTGTTTCTTAGCTGTGTGGTTTTTGATCCATTGTCTTTTAATTGGGGATGGAATGACTAGGGACAAGATAAGAAAACCAGCCACCAAGCAGAGCCAGTTCTTGCTCCCCTCATTACCCTTCATGCGCACAGAGGCACAGGGACCTTGCTCCATGATGAGCAGCGTGCTTTCCCCTGACAGCTGCAGCTCTTTGAGGTTACTCTAATCTTCTGGATCCCAGCCTGTGCTGGAGTAATTGTGGGGACTGTTGCTCAGGTGTGGAAGTGACAGGTATAGTTGCTGCTCAGGACAGCCCCTAATGGGTCTGAGTCCTGTTACAGATATTGGATGTGCATACAGGTCCCTGGGAGGATGCCTTAAGGTGTTAGGGACCACACAGCCCTCCTATGCCCTGTGCTGTGGTTCCCTCCTGCTTTACTGAAGGAGAGTGAGAACGCGACAGGAGCAAACATACTCTTCACTGCTGCTGAGATCTGAGCCCTGAGGTTGGGATGCTCCTCTGCTGTGAGCTGCGGGGAGATCAGGGCCTAATTCGGCTGTGGGTGTGTTTTGGGGTAGCTGGGTGAACCTGGATTTTGTGCTGCCACTCTGTGCGGCCGCTTGCCGTTCCTGTGCACGGAGCTGCAGAGCTCCCTGCTGAGGCTGGTGAGCTGAGCTGCCTCAGTGCAGAAACACCTCTTGTTCTCGCAGGAAGCAAGAAACCTGTGGATGTAGTCACATGCAGCTGCTCTGTGTAATGTACGCTTTTCTTCTTAGGTGCCCCCTTGATTGGGATTTTTCCATTGATGCGTAGCCTGATTTATCCATTTCAAACGTGACCGCAAATAAAAGCGGAGCTCATTGAGCTGATCCAATTTGACCTGACAGGGACAAAATGACTAGAGCTGGATGGAAATTCTCTTTTCCAATAGAGAATGGCAGTGGAAGATAGGGGGAAATATGTCTTGGTTGATGTTTTCCGCAGAAGTGGTGCACTTCTCTTTTCATTTCTCCCGTGAACCTGAACGCCAGCTTGATTTCTTTTCAATGAAATCATGGCCTCTTACTCATGGATGGGGGAGATCCTCTTGACTAAAAGGATCAGAAGGACAATTATCTGTCAAATGTGATGCTGGAAAAATGTTGACCAGCCTTAGGAAGGTATAACTTTGTGATGTGTGTCTGTGCTGACTGCGTGAGCTCTCGTTTGTGCATGCCTCAGAGCTTTCTTTGCCCGATGTGATCACTGCAGAGGTTCAGAAACGTCAGTTGACTGCTGCCAACATCTGTTGGACCCAAACACAAGGAGATCTGCATCTTTGGAGGGGGGGGAGGACAGGTTGGAGCTCCCACGTGTCACATTATTTGCTCTGTAAGGCAAAGTGAAGGTGGCACTCGATCCTGAGTTGCCTCCAGAAGCCTGGTGGGATGTGAGCAAAGCCCCGGTGATGGGGGATGGGGTGCCAGGGTCAGAGGAATGAAAGGAATTCAGATTGCAGGGAGGAAGTGGCTACTGAGAAGTGGGGAGATTGTTTAATTTCTCTGCCTGTCCTTCTGTTTCACTGGAGTTTATTACTATGAAGATTGCTACTGTCCTCATTAACAAACCTCTCCTTCGGGATGCTGTGGGGTCACTGTTAACCCCTTCGCTGGTGTGTACAGAGAGATGTAGCAGCTGGTCACACCATCTATGATATCATGAGTCTCCAGAAACACTGAAAGGATATACAGAAAATCTCAGAACTGCACTGAATCCATCCCATTTCTTGGAAAATTCCCCCATGTGCTGAGTGGCCTCTTCCCATGGGTACAGAGCTACTTGGAGTGCCCTCTTGCAACTTCATATGGGTGTTTGCCTTGCTCCTGCCATAAGCCCCCTTCTGAATGACAGTGAGAAAACAGGGAAAGGTTATTATATTCACAAAGCAGATGGCCTCTTCCTTTCGGGTAGATTCACAATTTCCTGCTAGAATCTGCAGAGAGCTCATCAGCTCTCAGGTAGCTTGGCTGTGACATGCAGCCATTGGATGCTCTTGCTCCCAAATCCATCTGCATCCCACCTGGGAGGTCTCTGAGCACCCAGCATGTAACTAATGCTCCCACTGCAGGTTCTTCTCATCCAATCCTTCACCTGTGCGGGCAGCACAACTTGCAAGCCCCATCCTGTGTGACTGGCAAGGCAGATGAAGCTGCTTCTGCCTTTGCAAGATGAAATCCCACTCTATGAAAGCACTGAAAGGAGCCTTTGGCAGTGCAGGGCCTCGGTGCTCCTCCTTGCAGGATCAGCATGCTTCAGTGGAGCTGCCTTCTCCAGCACTTCCTCAGCAGATTTTGACCCTCCAGGCTCTGAATGCATCATTCATCCTTTGAGTTCTTCCCTCTGTATTCTCAGGCCAGGTCTCCTCCTTCCTTCCAAGGGCCAGAGTTAGGAGATCTGTGGGCTGATCCTGGGTCTCACAGATGCACTCTGGAGCTTATAAGTTTAGTAATAGTAATAATAAAATCAGATGTGTGATATCCTGAAGTGTGCTTCCCTCCATTCCCAGCATCTGCTGACTCCTGGTGTTACAATACAAGCACTGTATGACCTGGAAGGGTAAGAGGGATGATTTCAGGGGTGCTTCTAGATGTATCTGACTACAAAATAGGCGCACTGAACCATGTTTCTTGTCCTTGTACTGGAGGCAGAGTCAATTTACCTGTGCAAGGGGCTGGAAAATAACGACAGACTTACTACAAGTAAAGCATGCTATCAAGGAAGCAGTGCTGTGAAGTAACAAGGCTGGCAGCCACGAAGCAGTTGGTGTGAATTGGGAGGCACGGGGGGTTGCTTAGCATGCTCTTGCTGTCTTATTGGCACCAAAGGTGAGTGAGGAGTTGTTACTGCGCTAAGGTGCTGAACCAGATGCTGTGATAATGATGTGAGTGATGTCTGAGGGGTGAGCCTGTGCTGGAACGAGAGAAAAATCCTGATTTCCTCCCTTCATTCAGGCTGTCCTGCAAATAATTGAGCTAGAATGCTTGGGGCTGTTGTCCCACTGCAGTGGGGCTATTCAGAACAGCTTAAAGATGCCTGTGGCAGCTCCACGGGGAATCCTGAAGGATTGCATCTGTCTTTGTCCTCAGCCTAAGGAGAAGTGCCTCTTGGTTTCAAGAGATGAATCTGCTGGACCAAAGTATTACAAGATCAGTTTTCTTTGCAGAAGTAATGCAAAAAAAACCTTATTGTCTTTCCCTGATGCAGGTCAGCAGGGAGAGGAGAGGAGTGGGGATGGCAGAGAGCTTGAGGACTTTCACGGGGTTTGGTTTTGCTGTCTTGATGGAGAGAATTAATTGCAGGCTTCCTGCTTGCCACTAGATGACAGCCTTATCCTGAGCACCAGGGACTTAGTTATCATTATTAGGGGGCAGGGAAATGATACCCTTAAAGGACACATCCTACCTGTCTTGCTTCCCAAATTCACTGGTGCCAGGCAGGGAGCTGGGCACAGCAGAGCTGCTGCCGAGGGTGCACCTGCTGAATAGAGAATGTTCAAAGGGTGGGTTTGTTTTCAGGAGCCAGGCCATGCTCTTTGGATTGCTTTCACTGGCCTGACCTAGTGTGGTTTCCAGGCTGTCAAGGTCTGAGCTTCAAGTCAAGGCTTCAAGTTGGCTCCTGTGGGGTGTTTGTGGTGATCTTCTATAGGGCATCCTTGGAACTCCAATGCACCATCTGCTGCTAACACAGTCCTGCTCTTTTATGGTGGCTTGCTGCAGTGGAGGCCTTGGCGTTTGCTATTCCAAATCTCTTTGCCCTATGTTAATTAATCCATCCCCACTACATCACTTTTGGGGTGTACGCTCCTCATTCTTCTTTTGTCCCTCTCATTTCCATGGTGGAGATGCAATGAAGGGGCACACTTCCTATTTGGAAACATAAATTAGGAGTCCTGCTGTCTGTAATTTGAAGTTCATAGTTTGTTCAAGCAAGCTGCGTGACGTGTGACTAACAAAGGGAGAAAACCTGCTCTGAGTCAGGGTTTTAAGGATACCTCGTGCCTGCTCCTTACTGCAAATACTAACATCATCTGCTGCCTGCTGTAGTCCTCAGTTTCCCTGCTTGGTGTATTTGCATTTTGCAAATATTCAGCACAACACTGTGACTTGAGAAGTGCGAGATTGGTGGCACTGAAACTGAGAGACGATCACCTTCTCTAGTGGAAATGTTTCCATGTAGGTTTTGATTTGTGGCACTGGGATGAGAGCCAGAGGCAGCAACCATGCAAGCAGTGTGCTTGCACAACCAACAGCAGATCCCACACCTCTTGCCTTCCCGCTCTGGACACCATTTCTTGCATAGCTGTGGGCTGGTTTTGTGGCTAAGGCAGTGAGCTGGACCTTGGGGCATGCAGGATGGTGCTGTGCAGGGATAGGACTCCTTTAGGGTAACACTATTGCTGATCTATGGGGTAGTCTGCCTGTCACTTAACATACAGAGTGCACTGAGCCAGCACTGCTACAGAGCAGGTTATGGATGCTCAGCGTTGCTCTTCAGCACACAGCAGCAGCCCAGTGCTCACTGGCACACATCGGCTCAGGCTGGCAGTGGGCACGGATGGATGCGCAGAGCACGCGGTGGGCGGGCGGGGAGCTGCTGGGCCAGCCCTGAGGTAGCAGCAGCAGCACCCACTCCCTCTGTGCATCGCTGCAACTCCGACCTGGCGTCCTCCCCCCCGCACGGAGCCTGCCACGGGCAAGATGCATGGGGAAAAGCTGCAGAATAATGTGCAGTTCCTTTGTACGGTACATTACACATGCACACGACAGCCGTGATCTTCTGGTTTGCACGGCAGCTGATAACCCCCCTCTGAAACACAGCCTTTCTTTGGCTGTGAGCATCCCTATCGTCTCTGGTTTGATTCGGGGGCTGATACATATTTATATTTTATCACTTTTCACCTATCAGTTGAGGAAGGGAAGTGCTTTACAAGCGCTTAGCTGGCTTTAATGGGCATAGCGTATAAATAATAATAATGAGAGTGGAAGGAGGAAATATGTGGAGTGGAACTCATTAATTACTGTATATTAGTCATTAAGGACCAAAAAAAAAAGCTAATTGAAGTGTATGAGCTTGACTAACCATGAGTATTTTCACGGAGCTGTAAGAAAGTACTGCTTCTCCAAATGCTGTTGGAGCATTTTGAATTCTATGAAATATTTCTGCCATCCTTGATCTCTGCTGAAGGTTTTCAAGCCATGGTGCTGTGTGAAGGCTCTGCTGGTAGTATTCGGCATGACTTGCAGCCTGCAGACTTTTGTGAGGAGGCATCCTTACGTTTGAAGAGCTGTTTTGTTTTGTGCTTGTTCAAAATGGGTCGAGCGTGCCTGTCTGCAAGTTTCTTCTGCAGTGTAGCTGAGAGCTGTGTCCTCTCTGAGCCAGGTTCTGGTTTGATTCTGTGTTTGCCAGCCTTACGTGTAGTGACAGAGCTGAGATCTGTCCCCAGGTGTTCCTGCATGTGTGTGCACATGCCTGTGTGCAAATATCTTTGAGTCTTCATTATGAACCTTCAATGTGGATGGTACATCTTGCAGTTTTCCACTTACAGAAATGCCTGTTCTCAAGCAAGAGCTGTAACCCTCTGCAAACAACCATGATCCTGTCTAAGACTCTCAATATGCTGTCAGAATGGTACATGATTGTGTTGCATGTATCTTCCTCTCCCCTTTAGCAGAGAAGCAGGCCATGAGCATGGTCCTTGCCAAGAGACAGATGGGCAGCACCTCCACAACATCTGGGCACAGATAGTTCCTCTGAGAGGAACATCTCCATCTGCCTTGAAGTTTGCAACTGGGCTTCAGTTGTTCCTCTTGTTTGTTTGCTTTAATAGTAGCTTCTTAGTTATCCTAAACAAGAAACCTCTGCGTATCCTGCTAAAAATAGCAAACCCCTCAATGCTGTTGTGCCTGAATAATCTTGATTTGGCAACCCACGAACCATAAAAGAAATCGTTTTCTGTTAGGAACCAGATGGCTCAGTTCAATCTCAGTGTAATTGTGATGTAGAGGTTCAGCAAGAAACTCATTTCAGAAGTCTGGGAGAGCTCTGGAAGGTTGGAGGGAACACACCCACAAATTACATACCTCAACAGGGGAGAGGAAAGAAGATGTGGGAAGGGAAAAGGACAAAATAATTATCACACAATTCATTCTATGCATTTTCCTTTCTTTTTTCTTTTTCCTCTACAGAGAAATTGCAAAATTCATGTGTTTGTTCAGTGCTCACATATCACGGCAAACTTTTTTCGCTCTGTAATTCTCGGCCTGGAGCTGTTAATTGAACAACTACTTAAAGCTGTTTGCACTCCATGTTGTGGCAGTGTGCTCTGTACATCACCTGGCAGCGCTGCGCTCTCCCCTCGTGTGACTGCAGCAGAGCGGATCTGGAGCAGCGTGTCTGAACACAGTGTTTGCAGAGGGGTGGCTGTATGGCTGCAAATGTGGAGCCGAGTGTAAAATTAGCCCTCACCTGAGTGTTCACACCTGCAGAGCTGAGTGTTAGAGCTGGTGCTACGAGAAAGACTTGCATCTGAGGGAAGGATGGGGAGCAGGAGGAGGAGGATGGCTTAGACCACAGTCATGGGGAATATCCCACAGAGAGCATCTGCATGCTGTCTCTTGAGCATCCTTGGGCAGGTCTGTTAGCTGTCCTGTTTCCCCGTAATGGAGAGGAATTTTGATTCTCCTTTTATGACATGTTTTGGCATCATCTGCTATAAAACTACGGGGCACTTGTGAAGATAATGGATATTGCCCTGCTGCAGTGGGGTCTCTGGAGGGAGGAGGGCATATGGAATAGAAGATGTCACTGCAGGAGCACATCTGATCAGAGAATAAAATACAGGAGGAAGAACAGAAGGATGGAGAGTGAAAGAGGGAAATGAAAGTGCACCCTTGTTTATTCCCTAAACAAATGGCTTTTTTTTTTTGTTCCCTGGGGCAGAATAAGGTACAATTAATGTAACAAAGTCTGACACATTAACAGAGAGGTGAAAAGGTTTGTGAAGCTGTGGAAATAATTGCTTTGACTCTTGCGCTGGAGCTTCAGGATAGCCGAAGAAGTGGGTGATATTTCCTCTGCTTCTGTCATTGTCTCCTTGTTCTTGTGCATCACCTAACACAAAACATCATCATCCCTGCAGGCTTTGTAAACTACGGCAAACTGTCATCTCGCCATTACTGCCTTTTCCTTTAACAGCCCGTTTGTATTCCATAGCCTAAAGCTGCAATCACCGGCTTCCCAAAGAAAGGAAGGAGTATGTTTGCCATTTGCTCCTCAATTTCTGGATGATTTTATTCCCTTTTTTTCCCAGGGGGGTCTGTGTTTGTTCCATGCCAGGAGAAGGAGCTTGCTAAGAGCTTTGTCACTGTCATCATTTTGCTGCAGGCTGGAATTGGTGCTGTGCTTTACAATTCTCCCCCTTTTGCTCTTCCTCTAAGGGCTGTCCTTGCTGCCCACTCAGCTGGGCAGCCCCTGGACAAGCCCCCAGACCTTGGCAGCATGGAGTTGAGCTCCAATCTGTCTTCCCAACTCAATCTTACTTTAAAAAAAAAGAAAAGAAAAGAGGTGGACTCCGACCTCTCGTGTCTGTGCAGATCTTTAGCAACGGGTTGCTGCGTTCTCCATCCCCATAGCATGGTGGCTCCTGCCTTTCTCAGGTGTCCCAGCTTATGTTAGAATTAGTGGCATGTTTCTTTGCTGCTTTATTTAATAGAAGACAGCTCTTGATTTATGCTACAATGATTCTGTTTTGTGATCAGAGGCTTTGATAGCAATACATCAAAGTATTAATATGCCCTCTTCGTAGGGAAGATGTTGAGGTGAGGGGGTCAGTGGCACAGGCCATTGAAGCAGAGTGCTTTTACATACTTCAGGTGGAAGAAGGAAAATTCTGGTATTGCCTCTCTGTTGTCCTCTGACCTTTCTTCCATTCTATACTAAAAGATCATAAGATTTGACCTTCTTCTGTTAAAATGTTCTGTCTTCTGAATTTTTGGACAGTCCTGGAAAGAATGAAGGTGCAAAGGCAACTCTGGTTATGCGTACTGAGTCTTCATGGCTGGAATGTACCTAAAATGAACTGGACAGAGGATATGGTATTCAGCTTTGGATAGTTTTATTAGATGTTGTGAACAGTGACATCAGAACATTGCACAGCCCTTTTGCAATCTCTGATTAAAGCAGGAATTTCTTAGGTGTAGCTGTCCCTGGGCAACATGCAGGAGAATGGTCTCTTTGGGATGTAGATGAAGCTTGAAAGCATGAAACTAAGGCAATGGAGATAACTTACAGGCTTAAATCCAGTTCCCAAACATTGAAACTTGAAGTGGTTCAGCTCTAATGTTAGTTTCTTTTTGCATGGCCATTGGAGTCCTGTGCCAGCAGCTTTTGTGACAGAGATGGGCCAAGAAGACCAAGAAGATTATGTGTCCTGTGGGCCTGTGACATGCCGTGTCACAACCTGCTATGGCTCATGACGAGTCTGTTCTGATTACTGTTTGATACTAATAGTGGGGTGTCCTCTGAAGGGCCTGTCCTCATCGCAGCAGGGAGAGAAGGCTTTGCTCAGCCTTCTTTGAAGATGGATGAAGCACGTGAGCTTAAATCTGATGTTTTATTCAGCTCTACCAGGAGGACGTGGTAGATTTTTTTGGTGTGCTGTCCAACCCTGAGCTGTGGCACACCACTTTTTGACCTCTCCCAACAGCTCTGCTGTGCTGCATGGCAGGCTGGCGTTGTGTGGGTGATTGGCTCTGAGTTGTGGTGGCCAGGGAGGAAAAGTGGAGTGGAAAACTGATCCCAGTGAACAGTAAAGGATTAGCCAGCGAGATTGTGCACCACAGTTTTGCATTTCCTTCCTTAGATAGTCCTGGAGAATGTAGAGAAAGAGGAAACACAGGAATAACAGGAGAAGAAAGCCAATACTCTCAGCTGGTTGTGAACTGCATAGGTTCAGCTGGTGTTGGAGGCAGAATTACAGGCCTGCTCATCACTGCTGTGGAGGTGGTGTCTTGGAGGTGTGGGAGGGTAGGCTGGCTTCTCTTCTGCTGCATCTATCAATACCAGAGCTGGCGGGGTTCTGGTTTTTGTTTTTGTTTTTTTTAAGTAATGTTCAGCAGTGATGCATGCAGCTAAAAGGAAGTTGTTTGATTTCCCTTCCCCTCTGCCCCAACAGCAGCCTTAGCTTTTTGCATGCTGTCAGCAATGGGAAAATCACGCTGACACTTGAAATGGAGCAAATAAGATGAGAGAATCATTAGGAGGGAAAGAAATAAACGCAAACAGCTTTAGCATTCCTTGTTTTTAGAGTCATACAGTGGTGATGTCTCACCAGGTGTGGTTAGGACTGGGTGGGAGATGCTGTGAGTGTAGGAGGTGCCAACAGTAGAGATGCTGATGTGGGTACCAGCAATATTCCTGTAAGGTGCTATGTTCTCTGGATGACCTCACCTGTGGTGTGCAGGGCACTTGGGCCATTCAGGTTGTTTCAGAGAGAGATTATTAATTTGGATGAGTTGGTCGATTTTCTGGCTCAGCTAGGAGAATTTTTTTGAAGGCAAAGAAGTGGGCGGCAGGGACATCAGTTCATTCTTTTACCTGTTCACTAATTTAGCTCCATTTTGCAATCATTTTACTCAGCAAAGCCCATTTTGGCTGTTGAAAGGCCTAACCTATTCCTGCACCTTGCCTGCATCAATTGCCCTTTGGACTTTGTTGCTGAGAAAGGGGAATCTGGTTGTAATGCCACATCAAATGTCAAGTGCACAGATGTTCTACTAGTTTGCACAAGCAAAGGGCAGATTACACAGAGCACCTCTACTTAAAGGCTATGCTGAATGCAAAATCCACAATGGAATAACAGCAGAGCTGTATATAAACCTGCACCAGGCACAAAGCTCAGAGATGTGGCCGCAGATGACTTCTTTGCTGAGCGTATTGCGATCAGTGGATGGGAATTCAGGCTCTCCTGTGGTAGTGAATGGGGGAGTGGGATTTTGTTCATCCCAAAACTGTGTTCAGGTGGTCACACTGTGCCTTTTTGGTCAGGGACTCAGCAGCATTCTAGCTTGCACTCTCCTGTTTCTCTAAACACGGATTGGTGCTGGGCAGGGGACAGTCTGCAGTCCAGGTGGCTTCTTGGGGTGAAGAAAGTCCAGCCTAAGCTGCTGACTCCTGCAGTTGTGGCTTTTGCTCCTTCTGGGGCATCACATCCTTCTTGCCATGCCCAGGAGAGATGACATGGGCTTCTGGCATTGCATGGATCATAGCGGAAATGGTCCAATTTCCCCAGGGTTCATTGGGGAAGACAGCAGTTGGGAATGGACCATGTTCTAGTAGGAAGGGACGCTGTTATCCTCTGTTTTGTAGGGATGCCTGACCCATGGAGAACCCTGAATTTTCTGATCCTTCTCTGAACTCAGTGATGGTCACTCTTCTGAGCTTTTGTAAGATCATTTGAGCTTTTATCATAGAATCGTTTGAGTTGAAAGGGACCCCTAAAGGTCATCCAGTCCAGCTCCTCTTCAGTGAACAGGGGAGTGTTCAATCCTATGTTCAGTCCTATTTTTGCCCATATAGTGCTAGTCTGGTTTTTTTTTTTTTTTTAAATCAGATCTGGCCACCATGAAAAGAACTTGGAAAACTTTAAAGTGTACTTAATGTTGATTTAAAGTAAACTGAAAAGGCTCATTATTTTATTGAGGAGTAGCGGACCTTGTTAGCTCAAGGCACTGGTAATGAGATACTGAGCCTTTCCTCTGCGGGTTGCCAGGCTGAATTTAGTCAAACCATATGAAAAGCAGATCCCAAGTAACAGTTCATCTTTTGTTCCCACCTGAAGCCATAATAAATCCTCTGTTGATGTACCCGTTGTTCTGACAGTAATCAGGATGCTACCAACTGCCAGGAAGGCTATCAACAGGAATAATCAGTGGGGGAGGAGCCTGTGACTGCTTCTGCAATGGAGAATGTATTTACATAGAAACCTCTAGGGGATAATTGATAGGCAAAGCACTTGGTGATGGTGCAATGTATCAGGAGCATGGGCATAACAATAAGTAGGTGCCCCCAGTGACCTTTAGAGCTCAAAACAGTGGTGGAGGGAAAAAGGTTTGGCATACTTCTCTGAAAGTGATAGACGAACACCTGTGTGTAGGCTGAGATCCATGTTTCTTAGAGCCCTCTTAGGACTGATGCATTTATTCATGGTGGTGGAGCCCCAGAGGAGCTTATGCATTTAACATCAGCCACAATCTTATTTCCATAGACTCCACCGAAGGCCTGAGCCATTTTTAACGTGTCAGGTGGTGGTGCTGGCACCTTCCAGAAAGGTTCTTGCCATTCTAGTTGAAACTAGGAATGATTTCAGGAAAAAGCCACTGTAAGACTAGCTCTCATCTAATTTCTTGCCACTTTGAACATACTAGCTATCTGGAGCTTCAGCATAAGGACTGAGCAGTTCTAAGCATTAGGGCTGGTTGTTTGCTTGGGAGTGAACATCGATAGAGATTCCTGAAGGAGAGCCCACAGCACTTACAATGGGTAGAGACACTGCAGGAAAGCAGTGGTCTGCTGAGTATTTTGGCACCTGCACTTCAGTTCCTGGGACGAAATGCTTAGGGGGAAGAAGCAAAACTGAAGAATTTGGTAGCTGTTTCAGAACGTTTTGAACGGATGTGCTCAGCTGTCAGTTTGAAAGTGGGCAAATGTCTTATTCTCGTGTTCTAGTGCAGATCACAGAGCACTGGTTGGTTCGTATACTGTAGTGAAGATGTGATGAAGTCCTTGGGTTATTTAGCTGGCCTTTTATTTTATCTTTCTCATCTGTGAAATAATCTTCTGACCACTTTGGCCTTCAATAATTGGATGCTCTGCTCACTTTGTAGCTCCTTCATATGGCACAGGTGAGACTCAGATCTTCTCGGGAAAAACAAACGTGTTGGTTGAGCTTAATTAGAGGGAGAAGGGTGTATGACACACATAAAAGCAATTAAGCAATCCTGAATCTCTCCACTGGAGGGAAGTGTTTCACATCCAGTGCTGAGAGCATCAGCACATTTTTTTTCCTGTAAATCTAGTGTCTGTGAAAAAGAAGCCTAGGAAGGAGGTTTTGGGGATCTGTAGATTTCCAGGGTTGGTTGATTTATTGCAGTTACCTCGTTTGACTGAAACCTTTGGCATTTGAAACAAGTCTATAACATTTTCTTTCAAGGGATGGTATGGAAAACATGCTATGCCTTCCCAATGACAGGCTGATCACTTTTAGACACCAAAGGGATGTGTTTCAGCTCTTGTCCATGCTTGTTCTCTGCCTACCAATGAAGTCCTGTTCCCAAATGTTTTCTTGAGCTATGTTAGCTGATATTAACATTTCTATTACTAGATCAATTGCAAAAGCTTTAATTGAGAGAAAAGAAAGCATGAGGAACTAGCTCTGGAAAGCACATGTGTGCAGGATGACAAGTTGTGGAGTGTGGCTAGCAGTTGTGGCACTGCTGAATGGTTTCCACTGGGCCCACTTGAGAATCAAAGTTGTGATTCAGCACAGGTTTGCTGGGTAAGTCGGGGTTGGTGTGCTCTGCTCTGCATGTCCTCTGCAGGCAGGATGGTCCCTGAGCAAAATTCACATCACCTGAGACTATAAAACCACCTCCAGAAAATCCCGCTCCCCGTGTGGCTGTGTGCAGTGGTGTAACATGAGACTTAACAACAGAACATATTTGATTTATAAGTGGTAATGAAGGCTCAAGCTGGGTCCAGGTTCCATTAGTGCATCCTGTGCTGTCAGGAGACATGAGTACACTAGTAGTCATTATTACATTAAGGTTATACCAGCTGTATTGGATCACAGAATGGCTTGGGTTGGAAGGGACTTCAAAGATCATCTAGTTGATCCATTAGAGAAGTTGGTTTAATTCTCTTCTTTTTCCCAAGTTCCCTCTGACCTTGAATAAAGCACCAAGGCAAACCTCAGCCCCAACAGAGATTTTGTACCCAGGGGCTGTTCCTGGCTGGATCCACATCCCTGGGGATGTATTGTCTGTCAGAAATATGAGATGTGGAAACTTGTAGGGCTGAATCCAGGTCTTAGCCTCTTTGTTTGTTACCTGTCTTCAGCATAAGGACGACAGCTTACAGCATTCTCTTGTTCCATGGGAATGCTGTAAGGATAAATGAATTGAAGATGATGAGGTGGAGAAGTGGTGCTGCAGAGAATAGGGTGATGTAGGGGTGACTGTTGTGTTGTGTGCAGCACCTTGTCCAAGAGTGCCATCATCTCTGGGCTTCAGTGAATCATCACGTGTAGTAAGGATAATTAGTTGCTCTGTGTGACCTTGAGCAATTTACTGCTTTGCTCTGGGTCTTTTTCCCTAGGAAAGGGGAATAGATTTTGCTGCTTAAGGCTTTGACAAACGAGCACTACTTCATCTCAACTCATCCACCATCTGTAGGTGCTCTCTTCCCCCAGAGTATTACCAGGTAAGGCACGTGAATGTGCAGGCAGCAGGAGATGAGGCAGTGTGGTCCCTTCCCTCAGAACCATGAAGAGCCCAAGGCAGAGCCCATCCAAAAAATAAAAGATAAGATCTGCCTTTGATTTCTACCCTCCAAGTGCAGCAAGGACACAATTCTGCTCTATGCTGAGCTCTGCAAATCTGAGTAAACCTCCCATGTGATGTTTAACACATTGGTAGTCCCAGATTTTGGGATGCTGGGAACAACCTCAGGAATGATGAATGTGCCTGTGCAGCACTGCAGCTCCTAGCCTGTTGTATGTATGTGCCCTGGGAACCAGCAGACAGCTTTTTTTGTATGCTCTGCTCTTCACAAGGGGATGATTTTCTCATTTTTGTCTGGTGAAGTGGGAAGGCTTTCATTTTTCCATCAGTGACTCAAGCAAAGCCTGAGTCACTGGGAGAGAAGTCTTTACCATCTGATAGCTCCTCTGTAATCTGTGAAGAATAATTTGGTGAGTGTTGGTTTAGTCCCTACTGGGACATCACAAAAATTGGTTTGCCATTTGAACAGAGAGGTTAAATGGACTGTGAAGACTGCTCTCTCGTCAGCTCTAGAGGCGATCATGTCTTGTGATTTCATAGTGTCAAATGTAAGGCACCTTGAATGGGCACAGTGGGAAAAGATTGCATTGCCAGGGAATGGTCTGTAGCTACTCTGTGGCCAAAATACTCTTTTTGGGGGTTGGAATAACTGTGGGATATGCCCAGAGTGTGTGGATACACTTGTATAAATGTATGCTCAGGCACAGGCACTCGTGGCCATGAAAGCTTACATAGTGCCTATGAACGGCAGGGAGAGAATCAGATCCACGTCGGCAGATGATGAGAAAATTCCCATTTAGCTGAAACATTTGAGAGACTTCCAGGAAACAGACAGCTTGACTTTCAGCCTTGAAATGCTCATTGGTGACCTGAATAAAATCATTATGCAGACCTGTCTCCCTCTTTATCCCCCCTTTTTAACAAGCTTTTATTTGCCTTCCTCATTTTCATGCCCACATCACAGTTCAAACCATTTTAGCAAGACGGCCGTGTTTAATCTGGCTCCCTGTGCCATGTGTATCTTGTTGATTACAGAGCCACTTAAGATGCCATTATGAGTGACTCTTTGCATGCCCTCCTGTCAGCAGCTTTTCCCTTCCTTAAGCCTCTTGAATGTCTTTGCTTGCAGGATTATAAGCCTTTCAATAAATACAGTGTGATTACTGAATTAGTGTAAACTTTGCTCTGGGATTGCCAATCACTTCGTGTTTGGAAAGCAACAGCAAACAAAGGCACCTGTAGATGGTCATGCCAGTGTCTGATGGGAGCCATAAGGATACTGAGAAGATGTCTTTATTTCCATGGGCATTGTGTCAGGAGGCTTTGGCCTTGGTTGATGTCTTTCATGTGCCAGGTAATTTGGGAATAGGAGGAGCAGCACAACCTCTCATGGTGTATGGGGGGCCCTGTGCACTCCCTGCTGCAAGCCAGGCTGGGGTGTGGTGGGAAGGGGAGAGCTGGCTGGTGGAGAGAGAGGCAAATACTTCGGTACGGTCTCATTGTTTCTGCATGTCTTGTTGAGAGCTCAAATCTTCCAAAGCTGTGTCTCTGCAAAGCAGTGGCAGGTATCAGGGTATATGGAGAGGTACACTTTAAAATGTGAAAAGAAATGCCAGTGGGGAAAAACTCTTTAAATGAATGGAGGTCAGTGCTGTGACTCTGTTGTCTTTCAGTAGCGACCACAGACAAGTGGATGAGACGCCTCTGAGTGGGCATTTATCTTGTTCACTTCAGACTGAATAAATCTTTAATTTGTGCCTGTCTCAGTTTCTCTGTTTTTTGGTACAATGACATGAGAGGACATTTTCCAAAGAGCTCCCAATCAGATTTGCTTTCTAAGAGCACGGAGCTGCTTTGAAAGACTTGCCCACAAGAAAAGATAAATTCTATGCTGGGATGCTTGAGCAGCTTAGAAAAGTGCTGCGGTTCTCAGCTTCAAAGCCCAATCTCGGTCTGTCTTGTTTTAATCAAAAGCTGATTGCTTCCCTCTGCTATAAACTGGCTTGAAAATGAGTTTGACTTGATTCGAGTCAACTCTCTGTAGCCAGCCCAGGTTTGCATGTGCATGTGCTGAAGGCTGCCCGTGTGCCACGCAAACACAGCCTGGGGGTGTTTTTCTGGGGGTCCCACAAGAGGCACGGCCTTGTTTTGGGAAATGGCAATTAGCAGACACTTGACTATGTCTGATTTAGTCCTTCAGCTGTTGTATGTGCCCGCATAAATGCCATGGAGCGCAGCTGTCCAGATACGCTGAGTATTGTAATAATGCTGCTAACGTAGCAAATACTTCTTTTATTTGACCCTTGCAAGTGGTATTTTTTTGCCTCCTGTACCAGATTTTTAAGGCATTTTGCTGCTCTGTTAAATTGTCCGTGTGCCTTTCTGCATGCATGTTAATGGTAGCTGAACGGTCTGGAGAAACGCATTTCCAAAGCTGCAGAGAGAGACTGAGATGAGCAGAACCGTGTATGCCTGCAGGATGCCCACGCATCTGTAGTGGCTACAGCAGTGTGCATTGTGTACAAATGTATGCTCAGTTTTTACACAGAATTAGGGGGGGAGAAAGAACCTCCAGCTTTGTGCAAAGCTGTGTGGCACAGCGTGCCCCTGCTCACTGCCAGCTGTGGTGATGCAGGATGTGCTGGGAGGCATCACAGAGTCAGTGAATCGTTAAGGTTGGAAAAGACTTAAGATCAAGTCCAACCATCTGCCCTACCACCAATACTGCCCCCAGCTGTGAGAGCTGAGGAGAGAAGGCTCTGGGGAGACCTGAGAGCAGCCCTGGCTCTTCAGTATCTAAAGGGGGGCTGTAAGAAAGAAGGTGGTGGGTGCCCCATACCTGGAGACAGCCAAGGTTAGGCTGGACAGGCTCTGAGCATGGAGCTGTGGGTGTCCCTGCTCATTGCAGGGCGGTTGGGCCAGATGGCCTTTATGGATCCTTACCAACTCAAAAGATCCTGTGATTCTCTGCTCTTCTTGAAGGCAGAGGAAAAACTCTTCACAGGTTGTAATGAATCTGCTTGTTCCCTCCTTCCTCCCATCTCCTCCAGCCTCCTTGACGTTGATTTTCTTAGAACTCCTCTAAGCTTCCCCCACGCCTGTGCTGGCTCCAGCGGTTGATGTTTCTCCTGCAGTTGAAGGGAACAGAGGCACAACTTTGTAGAGCAAAAAGCAGCCCTTCTGTGGCAGTGGGAGAGGAGGTCTGGGGAAGCTCCTCTGGGCTAGTTCTTTTTCAGTATCATCTGATGGGGTGGTTGCTGCTCCCATGAAGGAGTGCTTGGTGGAATCCAGCTTGGTCCAAGCCCAACAGGAACAAGATTAAATGCACGGCTGAGCCATACTGATTTATTTTTTCAATTATTGTTTAAGGTCAATATTGTGACAAAATAAGCCAAGGCGTAACTAAGCTGGATGTGAAGGAACCTGGGAGCTGGGATTTATGGTCTAGCTCTGCACTCATAGTTTGAGCAGACTTTAATGGGATCTGTGTGTGCTTAGCACCTGGGAAAAATCGAAAGCCATCTGCTAAGCGTTTGTGGGAGCAGATTTTCCCTTCCTTCCTTCCAGACAGCGCAGAGTTGAGCTAGAAGCCTGGGAGATGGAGCCAGCCACAAATCAACTCCGGGACAGCTCTGTTTCACTAACAAATTTTTTGGTCTCCTTTGGTTAAAGCAGTGCCATCTGGGTTTGGGGAGCTGCTCAGGCACCTGGTGCTGCCTTTCTCTTGCATCGTTCGTTGTTCGTTCAGAACTAAGAGGATTAAGTGGAAAGACCTGTGCCCTGCAGCCTGCTTGGCTGCTGAGTTTCTGAAGGCTGCCATTCAACCAGTGGGGTAACGGTGTGGTAATTGTCTCTCACAGGGAACAAGCAGAAATGGGAGAACACAGGCTGCGAGAACCGCACATGATACATTTCAACGTGGAAGGGAATAGTACAACATTGATTTTTGCTTTGTTATTGCCAGCAAACTGATTGCAACATTTTCATTCGTCTCCTCGTGTGGCATCTGTCTCCTGTGTGTGACAGGGACACCGCTTGCTGTCTGTGGGTACAGCACGCAGTGCTTGTGGGAAAGCAGCTCTAGCCCTGGCACGTGGCAGCGTGGCCCAGCCCCGCACTGGGATGCTCATGGGGCATCGTGCTGCTCTAAACAGTGGACTGCAGTGTCCCAGCAGAGCGTGCTCCTCGGTCATTCCTTGAATTCTCTGATCTACTTGTTAGTTTTCAACCAGATTTATTCCAAAGCATTCCCATTTCAGCATGTAGTTTGCTAAGTCAGCACACAGCCTTTGTGTGGGGATCAGGTGAAAGTAGGCTGAGCCTCATGGCAGGGCACAAATAACAGTGGGCTGCCCAGTGTGAAAGGCTGCTTACTTTTTCAGCACTGCTAATTTCAGGGTAACAGTGGAAGTTTTCTGCTTCAAGGTGAGAGGGAATGGGAGAAAAGAGATACTTGCTGTGCAGGGAGGAGCAGTGAGCAGTCGGGGCTGTCTGTTCTCTGGAGCTGTTTGGACCTCTGCTGTCTGTTTGCTCTATAGGAGAGAAAGGAGTGAGAGGTGATCTGCACAACCCCTTTTTTCCTCCCAGACTGGGGCTGTAGGTGCTCTGCACTGCCAACTTACCCTCTTTAATGCAGCTGGCCATGTTGCACTGCCTGTGTGCTGTGTGTGTACAGCAAAAGGGGAATGCCCCTAGGAATGGATGATCTTCGTACTACAAGACCCAGATTTTACATCCATAGTAAACAAGGATTAAATGAAAGGCTCCTAGTGTTTTATCCTGTCCTATGTTAATGAGCTAGATGTTATTTATAAAGGTGCAGGTTTAAGGATGTTTCCCTGGTGATTTTCCTGTTTGCTGGTGTGGCCCTGGCAGCCGCTCTCTCCATCAGGGAATGAGGGCTCATTACGTTTTGAAGGAAGCAGATAGATTATGTTTGCTTTTCTCAGTGTCCTCTTCAATGTTTTTACTTAGAAATGGATAAGACATCTATATTTGCTAAATAATGAAGTCTGCCCTTGTGTGCATTTCTAGAGTGCAGTAGTGCTGCTATGAGCGCATACGAAATGAAATCTTCCTCTTAAGTCCTGAAGCCACCTCTGGTTGTTGCTGCCTCCAGTTTGCAGCTGCTTCATCTATCATGTGCTTCAGATCTGGCTCAGAGGTGGCTCTGGGCATCCTCCATGGTGAATGGGTTGAGAAAGAGCTGGCTTAAATAGGTGGGAAGATAAAGGTTAGGAGTGAGCTTTAGGGTTAGGAGGAACACTAAGGCTCCATTGGGAAGCACCATGACAGCAAGGGTGTATTCACAAATACCTTTGCATCCAACCCCGAGTGAGGCTGCTGGGGGGCTGACCCATGCTTCTGATGTTCCTGGTTGTGGCAGTGCCCCCCATCCCCAGCAGACTGGCTTGTAATGTGCCTAAGGAGGAAAGCCCTTTTTAGAAAGGGAGAAACAGGGAGGAGAATAAGCGTGTACCGATTTCCAACATGAGTTACTCTGGGATTCAGCCTGTTCAGGGCCAAGAGAGAGTCCCTGCCAACTTCAGCAGGTCTTTTTTTCACCAGAGACAGCTAAGGGCTAATTAAAATTGTGCCCTGCAACGCTTGGGTTTAATGAGCTGCTTAGTCGGGGAGGGATAAATAAATTAAAAAGCAAACAAACAAATAAAGAAAAACCCTAAAGCCCAAAGAAAACCTTTGGGAGGCACACAATTATGACAATTCTCCAATAGTTTTAAGATGCATGTAAGCAAAAGCAGCAAGATTTAGGGTCTCATTTTTCTGGGCTTGGTGTCTCAGGACTTCCCTGGGTGCAGGAACTGGGTGCTGTAGTCAGCTTGGGCATTGCCATATTGTTGTACCATCTGCAATGACCCCCACTGCTCTTGGTTACCATCTCCTGTTTTCATGCTTACCTGTGCTTGGATTAAATGGCCCCACCATGTCTCTGTGGGTCTCATTTATTGAGGTTTTGTTTTGCTGTCCTTGGGTTTCAGTGGTGAGAATGGGAAAAAAACAAACAAACCCAAAATCAATGCATGTAGCATCTGTGTTCTGCAGCTACTTCTTTAATGTCAAAAAAGAATGTGTCCTCAGGCTTCAACTCCTTCTCAAGGTCAGAAGAAAGCAGAATGGCACTTGGGGGAATGCTGGTTTGATTGGGACGCCCAGATTTAACTGCGGCAGGCAGAGCTCTGTGTGACTGCACTCCTCTCTAGACCTTGATGTCCTCTCCCTGTGCAACTACTGAAACCACACAGCTGGGGATTCCCCTTGTGCCTCCATCCCCTGGCACGTTAACATCTCACTGAGCCTGAGGCGAGTTTGCATTGCAGCTGGTTTTACACACAAGCTGGAGCAATTTCAGGAACAGGTTGTGCTTCTGCAGTGGGTGATACTATTGCAGTGGTTCATCTCTGTCCAGTCCCCACTTTCCTCCTTGATGGGTCCTACTTTTGTCAGCAGAGGCATCTAGAAGTGTGGCTGTCTGCTCAGCCACTGTGCACTGAGCAAGGACAAGGGCAAAACAGCGGTTCATGGAGGACATGCTCTGGCTTCTTGTCTGTTGGACAAGGGCCGGTGTGGTGCATCACCGCTTGTATGCAGGGGCTGTGTGGGAGCCGTGGGCACAGTGCCACCCACTTTGGACCACGTCCAGGCTTTTTTCCACCAAAGAACTTCCTTTGCACTGTATATTACATTATGTTTATGTGTTATGATTGCTTACAGAGATGTGAGTTTAATGAGTTTCTGTCCAAGAGGCGCTGTGAAAATAAATGTAATTCCTCGTCCTTGCTCTCCTCCCCACGCTCCAGCTCCCTCCGCCCACCCTGCGTCTGAGCAATCCCATAATCATATGTTGCTGAGTAAACACAACAGCCTAATGCTCTGAGTGTGGTGCAAAGGGAGCAGTAATAGCAACTGACAGATTTCCATTTCTTTAAGAACCAAATGGTCTCAAGGTGTTGGATTTGCTCACAAAGGGGACGTGGCAGCATCTTGTCCCCATTTCTACTGGTGGTGGATGCTGAAGGACCAATACAATGGGGTTGGAGGACCCAGAAGAGCCGGCCAGGTTCTTTGTGCTGGTATTACTCTCTGGTTTGCTGGGGTTGTGTTTGCAGTGGTTTCCTTCCCAGCTGTGCAAAATCTCTTTGATTTCCAGGATGCTTCTTTAATGTTTGTTGCCAGAAGGACAAAGAGAGGCCTGGAAGCAGCAGCTGTCACGTGAGAGCCGTGGTCGATCAGATAGAATGGTATTATTGCATTGTTCTCTTTGCAATTTTTTCACAATTTCATGGTCCTGGACAGGGCAGCAGGAGAATCTGAAGGGTACCTGTCACTCACAGCATCCGCTGAAAGGCAGTCAGGAACAACGCGGAGTGTGAAAGAAGATAAAGCAACAAAATCAGCTGGCTTTCAGGGAGATTTTGGAAGCCCCCCTTTGCTTGTTCCGGCTTTTATTCCAAGGACAATGTGAGACTTCACCAAATTCCCACTTCGGTCAGCATGTCTCCATGTTAGGCAAGATTTTGTAGCTCAGGAGATGATGGCTGTGTTGCCGCTGATCTTACCCTGTTGTAGGGAACCTTTTACCAACTCATTCTTTATTTGCTCCTCTGTTGGCAAATAATTGTGAAATATTCAGGTCCACAAGTATTCTCCCAAACACCGGCCTGGGAACGCTGGCCCTCAGTGTTACGAAAAACAGCGTGGATTTGGGTCCTAGGGTAACCAAGGTGCATCTTAATTAGCTGAAAGATGCTGGCGTTACCGCCTCTGGCTAATTACTGGAAACCAGATCAAATGTGGAGGGGCCCCTCATCTGAACGAGGCTTGATATCTTAATTTTGTCCTTAACTTCTCACCTTGAAAAGTAGTAAATGAAGCTGCTTTTCTTCTGCTCCTCTGTCGCTTTTGTGGATTTCAGATTCTTCAGGGGTGAAAGGAGCCAGAAAGCTTAGTTTTGTTTTTTTCTGTGACAAGCAAAGCAGAGGGGCTTAAAGCCAATGTGCCTGGGTAAACACTTGGGTGTTAAATGAACAATAAAGAAATAAAGAGTTTGCTTAAATAAATAAAGACATAACCCCCTTAGCACCCGCTGTAAAATGGCTGTGAATTGCATAGGTGCCTCCGTGCCTTGCGTAGCTGTGGGGAACACATCCATTGTGCTGTCAGGATGAGTGATGCCCTGTTTTGGGAGGAACAACAGGAGTCATTCATTACTTCCAGAGCTCTTCTCGGGCTGACGAGGTGGCAGGCTGTGTGCTCGTGGTAGCGTCTCGTTAAGCTGAAATTACCGCTCCGTGCGTGGTCAGGAGCGACTGCGGGTTTAATGAGCCTCTTCCCACTGACCTGGTGTTGGCACCATCATCGGGGTGAGTGCCTGCAGGACAGCCTTGGGGATCCACAGCCGGCGGCAGAGGAGAAGTGGGTGGTTTTAAGGGTTATAGCTGTGCTTGCAATCTCCCCACAAATCCTGATTTAAAGGCAGTGTTTGCAGGAGTGCAGTGGCGATTTATGAACCTAGGTAGCACGGAGTGGCAAGGGGCTGCGGGGACCAAAGTCATCTCAGAGCTTTTGACGTGTTTTATCCTCTGGCTGTAAGTGAAAATGTATTTGGGATCTCAGCTGGGACGCCGTGGCTGATAATTATAGAAGGGATGAGAACTTCTGAGTGCTTAACGAATGGTTTTTGAGGAATGCACCTCATCCTCTGTCACTGCCTTGTAAGAGTGCTGAAGAAATAAAAAATGAACTCGCTGCTCTCACTGTTCTGACCATGGCATTGCTGAAACCTCTAAGCCTTTTCTGGCTGTGTGAGCTCTGGCGTCAATGCACAAATGCTGCACAAATATCTTTGCATATCTGCCTTTGCTTGGAACAACAGAACAACAGTCCTTGTGGGCTGCACAGTGCGTGCCTCGATGCTGCTGTTCTGTCCTTGCTGATGTTCTGTGCCACCTTGGGCCTCTCTAGTACTTTCTTGTTTGTTATTACCTTTGAGTTAGGGAAAATACCTCAAATTATGCTCTGGAGGCCATTCATTCATATGCAGAATTGAAGTTGTGCTGGGGAGGTTCAGTTTGGATGTTAGAAAACATTTTTTCTCAGAAGGAATGGTTGGGTACTGGCACAGACTGCCCAGGGAGTGGTGGAGTCACCGTCCCTGGAGGTGTTCAGGCACTGTGGAGATGTGGCACTGAAGGATGTGGTCAGTGGGCAGCACTGGTGGTAGCTGAATGGTTGGACTTGATAATCTTAGAGGTCTTTCCAACCTTCGTGATTTCTAACGCCATGAAAACAGCGTTGTCTTTGACTCTTCCTTCTTTCATTTTCTTCTCCTAAAATATCCTCCTCAATTAATTCTCCTCATCCCCATTTGCTGTCCCATCTGAGTCTATATGTCAGATTATTATTTTTCTTTATAAATAATACATTTGCGGGCCTTGATGTGAATTATGATTTCTTAGCCTTTGAGGGACAGTCAGTTTATGTTGTCAGAGTTTTTCATAGGCTGTCATGAAGTTTAAAGGCACAGCCTTTTCGAAAATGAAACTGAGATTCTCACGTAATGACTTGCCTTCAGGAACTGCAAATTTAAGAGAAACACCAAATGTTGTATGATTCCCAGTGAAATCATAAGGCTTGGCCACTCCGGGAATACTCTCAGATGTTTAATTTGACAGGTTAAGCACTGACAGTCTTCTGAGTTCTGTGCTTCATCCAAAAGGAATAAATTTTAAGAGGCTTGTTGGGATTTTATTTCCCCAAAACTGAGTGCTGAGGTTTGCGAATGTAAACCTTCATATTGGAAAAGCATGTCCAGTAAGTAACAGGAAGAGAAACAGGGGTGAGCCAAGACACAATCTGAGTGGACCCAGCGCTGCCCAGCACCTGAACATTCAGAAGTTACAATAATTTTTACCTCTGGAGGAAAGCATCACCCATCTCAGTCAACAGCAAAATCACCTTGGGCGTCAGTGGAGCGCAGACGTCAGCCTTATCTGCGCTGCCTGCATTTCTTACAGAAGAACGTTCCAGTTCTGCAGTCAGGAGCTGCTTTCCTCTGTGCTGAGCAAACATCAGACAGACTCCCTTTCAGTAGCTTTGTAAAACACTTCCTTCCCAAATCATAGGTTTTTCAGTCAGGAGGATCTAGGTATGGATGCTGTGTTGATAGCTTCCCCTGGGCTTGTTTGCTTTCGGTTGTCTGAGATGAGGCTGTTTGTCAGCATCTGCTGCCTTCACCACATGTGCCATCGCTTTCCTCACGCTGTCATGTGCTATCAGTGGCAGCAATGGCTGTGGGAAGGGTGGACCATCAGCCTCAGTGTGTTTGAACCAAATATTTTGTGTACAGACAAAGTGCTGTGGTTTGGATGAGGAGCTTTCTGACACCTTGGGAGCTCTGTGCGCTTTGGGATTTGACTTTCTTCCCATCTTTGCAGGATCATACACAGCACAAGCAATGGTAGCAGCTGGAGGACAGCACGGTGCCACACTGGTCTGAGCCGCACTGGGGTCATGAGGCACATCTTGATGTGTGGCAGCAACGTTCAATGGTTTTCTGTGGTCTGGGAGACTATAGGGCTTAAGCATCTAGGGCTTGTGACTCTTGGCTAGGTATTGTATTTCTGAGTCCTTTTGGCTTGCTTATTGAAGTGATTTTGCAGTGGCTTAGTTACAGTATACAAATAAATACTTCTCACATAGGAAAACACTGGATATTGGAAAAGCTCTTGAATCTAGCAGAGAAATGCATAACAGGAGCTAACAGCTGGGAGATGGAGCCATGCGAATCTAAAGCAGAGGAAGATGAATGTTTTAAAGAGTAGCTTTAAATAATCAGCAAGAGCACAGAGGTAAAGAATACAGTGGAGTTACCATCTCTGGGTACCTTCAAATCGTGCCTGGATGTTTTTCTGAAAGTTATTTTTCATCAAATTATTCACTGTTGAGCTCAGCCCAGAGATAACTGGGCAAAAAGTGATGGTCTGTGTTAGGTAAGAGTCGCCACCTGTTATCAAAGGGCCATTCTGGCCTTAGCTGCTGTGAGTTGAAGGAGTTTAGGACTTGGTGCATGGTAGCCACAGTTCAGTTGGCTGTGGAAGGCGTTTCCTTGTAATATTTCTAGGAGTTCTGTATAGGCTGAAAGTTGGATGGTATTTAAATTCCGCTTTTTTCTTTCAGCTCTAATTGAGGTTTTGGGGGTACAGTGTGACAGATAAAGAGGAGGGCTTTAAAATTAGACGTACTTCATCTGCTGATAACAACAGTAACGTCTGCGTTTAGTGCTTAAAATTAAATACTGGAGCTAAATATCATCTGAGTTGTGAGTTAAACCTGATGAGCCTGGACTAATCGCTTGTGCTGCTGGTCTTACTTCAAATACAAAGTATATCATAATTTATGGCTCCTTTGTAGTCTGATGAACGTTTGTTGAGGGCCTCTATTTTCCGAAGATTAAATTTTACAATTTTATTATTTAATTCTATAAAGATTTGTTGGTTTGCTCTGAGAACTTCCAGTAGAAAATCTCGTATAGGCAGAAGGCATCACAAGGGGAAATCCTGTGCGATAAAAAACCCATCTGCTACAGCAGGTGGTATCCATCCCTGGGGACCTTTCAGTGGCAGAGGCGGTGAAGCCAGGAGGAGTCCTGGATGTTTGAGTAGTGCCTGAATCGCTCACATGGAAGTGAGAGGGGATTTCTTCTTACTGCTGTTTGAAGAAAGAATCCTGTTGGAGCCTTGAGTGGAGAAGTTGGAAATACTCCTCCCTGGCACCTGGTAGAGGCTCTCTTGCCGTTTCTGCTCCAAGGACGCAATCTCCAAACTGTTTCACATCTAAGTTTTAAGTGTAACATTAAAGGGCCTCTCTCTTAGAACCCATCATATTGAACTCCTGTATTTTCTCACTGAGATGCTTCCTTCAGGAGCTTCCCTGTCAAACTATCAAATCTCTGCAGAGCTGCTGGCTTTCCTTGCTACAGTAATCTCTTCTGCCAATTCCTAGGGAGCGTGGATCTGAGCATTTTCCGAAAGGACAGTTATACGTATTAGCAGAAAATGCTTCTGACAGAGCAGCAGGTGTTGCTCAGTATAATCCTTCCCCTGGTAGACAAGAAGAGCTCGATGCATGCAGAAAGTGACTGGATAGCAATTGCTGGTGGAGTCCAACCTTATCTTCCTGCCCTGGATGTCTAAGTGACCACAGCCCACTCCTGCAGCCCCGCAAAGCAGATGTTGAGGCAGTGGATGAACGAATATATGCTGGGTTGGGAGGGCTGGGACTGGAGTCAGAGGTAGAGAGGGACTGAGGGCAGGACGTGCTGGGGAGGGTAGTGACAGGGCGGAGACTTCACAGCCTGCAGAGCTGACTGATGGAGAGATACAGATGTGCAAGATCATGAGACCCAGGAAGTGTGATCAAGGGCTGATGGTTTTCTGCCTGTTGCCATACCTAGAGGTGCTTTCTTCTCGTGCACTGTTGCATGGCTGCTGTCTTGGATGGATGTTGGCTGGCTGTCACCCCATACCTTGTTGCTCCTAGTTAGGTTTGTGTTTAATGAATTTTTACTTGCAAGACTTGGCATCTCGATATTGCAGTGATGGAAATAATACAAGTCCTATAGGCAGCTGCTGTGCTTCACATGAAAAACTATGATACTGAAATGAAGTGAGGAATTTTGTGTCTGAGTAATGAAATTCTGAGATAATCACGGAGCTGTAAAGCCAACATGGTGTGTGCATGGGGTCCAGTTTCTGCTGCCTGCAATCTCTGCACTGCTCTGATGTAGGCGTGATGCGATGGAGATCCACCGTCCCTCTCTTTATTTATACATGGAACAAAGTAATTCAGCTGTGAGTGAGGTATTTATACCAGTGGGATCATGCTGCTGTATAAATAATAGCAGCATTGTGAGCATTGCCTGCTGACTGCTTGGTGTAACCGCACTATTTATGTGAATCTGACAGTGTAACTGTAGTCGTGGAAGACGATTTAAATACAGCTGTCGAAGTAAGTGTACCCTTAGGAAGATATAACTAACTACACAGATAATAGCATCAGGTAACTATACCCACTGGAAAGCATAAACATACAAATAATAGCCACAATATAAGTATAATATAGAAGTCAGAGGGTCTCCATATTGATATAATAGCAGTGGGGTAACTTTACTCAGAGGAGAAGAATATAACTCTGAATAACAGCTGCAGAGTAATTGCAGTGATGGAGAGGGTAGCTCTGAGAATTACAGCTCTCCCAGTAACGGGAGGTCATCTGCGTGCAGCCAGAGCAGTGTCTGGGTTTGAAACTTTAGGAACTGGGACTTTGAGCGTAAGCATCTAGGGAGGGCTCTGTGCCCAGGGCACGTGTATTTGAGAACTGCAGAGCTGTGGGGTCACACTGCATGTGCCAGACATGGGGTTCCCCCCAAAAAGGGGATGGGAAGTCGGGGAAACTACACCATCAGTGTGTGCGAGAGACTAAGAGCAAACACAAAGGGAAACTGTCAAAAATAATGCCTCAGTATGATCTATTTTTAAGCTCTTCCCAGGTTGGTCTCACTGACTCTCTAAATATAGATGCCTCTATTTTTTCATTCCTTATCTCCTAAAAACAAAGACAAAAATTATCACCAGTTGTCTTCATTTTTATACCTCTCTAAACAGCAAAACTGTCTGAAGAAAGAGTAGAAGTGCTCCTTTCCCTCCTTCTCTGCCATGTTAGGTTACGACTGGCGCTGTGTTCTCTGAGCTGTGTTCAGCTGGAAATTCGATTGCACTAAGTAACATGACTGCTGTCTCCTTTAGCCCTTCATGTAGGCTTTCTGTATTTCATAAGATGTGTCTTTGACAGTGGAGGGGAATGACTTAGTTTTAAAATAGAATCTGCTTAAAGCTTCCATGAATGGTTTAAGATGTGAAGCTGGGTTTAAGGGAGTGGGGATGGTTTGCAGTTATTTCTTTTTCTTGAATTGTTTGGTGATACTGATTATCAAAACCCAGAATTGAATATGAGGGGGCTTGTGTGAGATGAGCACTGAAATGCCACTGCGTCCAGGGCACTGTAGTGCTGTGGCTGTCAGATCAGCTAGTTTATATCTAAGAAGCTGCTCTGCTCAGTTATAATTTTTTAGAAACAGGCAGCAAGATAAATTCCTTGATATCCTCTTGGAAACGTACTGTACATACATAACGATTAGGTGGGTTTTCCTTTGTCCTTGGTGCAGTGGCATCTGTCTGAATGCTGTGACAGCTCTGCAGGAATTGCTGCCTGGAGCAGGCCGCTGGTCGTCCCATGGAGTGTTGTCTTATGAACAGCTCATTGGAAATCTAAGAATTACTTCCATTGCAGCTGTAAGCTGAAGCGTCTGGCCATTTTACCTTAATGTGCCAAGAATATCTTTTACCCTGCACGCAAGATGTTCAGGAAGTACTTGAGGCTCAATATTAAATTCCTACAGGGATACAGGCAGAGAGTGCAAAGACCAAGTGAAATAAGAGGTACGTTTTCAGCTTGAAATTCTCCACTTAAGGGAAGAAGGACGTGTGCTGTTTCCTGAAGGAAGCTTCTTTGGGAGGATGTCTCATTAGCAATGTGTTCCCCTTTTAAAGTTCAACACGGGAGTCTTTCCTGATTCGAAGTGACTGGAAAGCAATGTGACAGCGTACTGGTGGGCAGGGCACGGGCACCAATAAGCCCTACAGGTAGAAGGAAAGGCCACCAAGAAGGGGAGGGAAGCGATGCTGAGTGTGGAGAGATGTCAGCTACATTATGCACCAGCTTCCTTCAGGCTGGCTGCAAGACTCGTGTTCTGCTCTGCTGCATCCAGAAATCACTGAGGTGAGTGCTCTGTGTCATCCCCAAGCTGATTTAACACCACCAATGGATAGATTTACCAGATGGTATCAGATGCAAGTAGCAATGTCTGACAGGCCCTCATAACAGTTTATATTGATTGAAGTCAAGGTTTCTGGAATGACAAAGAACATTTATATATTGGTTGCACAATCTGGTTGAGTCTGGTCCTAATCAGAGTCCTAACCAGGTCAGTAGCTGCAGAAATGAGGCAGACTTGAGGACACATCTGTTGTAGGAGATAACAGAGGAAGAGGACTTTTAGGGGTCCTCTTCCTCAATTGGTGATGCACATCTTGATTTCATTCTTAGTTTTGGTACCTGTCTTGCTTCTGGCATATTAAAAAGTATAATCATTGATGACAGCCAAAGAGATGTTCTGAGAAAAGACTAATTAGTCCAAATCTCTGCTAGAATAGCAAACAAGAAAATGCCAAATCAAGAATGAAAACCCAAACCACTCCTGATAAATACAGCCGTAACTGCCAGCCTGTTGTAGGGTCTGTCCTTGTAGGGGATGCTCACACCATCCAACCTGCTGCTCATTTAAGCAGCCTGGGTATTTTGTCTCTCTGGAATTTGAGATTGTATGGTCCCTTGGAAGAGTGATTTAAGGCATGTCAGCAAAGGGCCCAATTATGGGTTTTGAATCTCCTGTCCCTTCTTCTATGGCTTTTCCCTTGGTCACTGGTGAAAGTATGGGAAGATGATTGGTCCATAGCAGACACAGATGAAGGTGTGAACACAGAAGGGGAACAAGTGATGGGCAGATGCTTCTTTTTATAAGTTTTATATAATTTATCTTGGTAGGCCCAAGAACCTTTTTTTTTTTATTATGGGCCAAATAAGTTTTCTTGGCCATTGAGCCCTGAGGTGTCATTGGGTCACTGATGACCAACAGCTGATGGCAAATCTCAGCCTGCATTGGGATGTGTGTCTTCACCTATTGCTGACTGGTTCCTGTCAACTTGTGGTGTCTTGACAGCTCAGCTGACAATCTCAACTCGGCTGTAAGTAGACTGGGACAGTTCTTTTACCAACAGTCCTAGCAGAGTGAGTATGAGAGACTCTGCATGGAGCATAAACTCCATTCTTGCACCTACATAGACTCTTACAGGACAGGTAGAGACACAAAGGTGAACTGGTGCCGTGCCACTAGGGAAATTATTCTGGCACTGCTGTGATCAGTGGGCAGACCTTGGTCAACTTTTCCTTGAGCACAGAGAGAAAATTGATAAAACCATTCCCTGCCTCACACAGGTTCTGGCACTAATAAAGCAAGAGTTCCTCTGTGCTTCTTTGGTATGCAGACGGTGCTCTGCATTGATGTGCTCTGGCAGAGCTTCCCATCTGGAGGGGCTGGTGTGCTCAGCTGCCCAGTGGGCTGCTGTTGCTGCTAAGGGCATCCATCAACCTCAATGACTGTGGTGGGGCTGTGCATGTGCTTTGTGTTCTCCTTCTGAGGCTGATAACACTCCTGAATAAAGAACAGAACAATACATTTGCTTTGTACTGTACACAGATTTTGGGGGTGTTTCAGTCTTAGCCATGTAGTGGTGAAAGCCCTGACCCTGCTAAGTTGGTGGTTCTGCTTTGAATTCTAAGATAATACAGGGGAAAATTGAAATATAGTTTGAGTATTCATTGGCATAGACAGTATACTGAGGAGATTTAAGTACATGGGGGTGGGAGTAAACAGAGTGTGGTGGCTCTGTCTGGAGTACTTGGTAGCAAATGTGGTTAAAATTAGGGTAGAGATGCGGTAAGGAAATTTTGAGAATGTTTTGTTGTTGTTCTTGTTGATTTTTGTTCCTATTAAAGTGAATGGAAATTCTTAGTGATCTGTGGCTCCAAGCCTTTTACCATTCTAATATTATTTGCTTAGGTCCACATAGCAGCTGTCATTGCAGACTTACTGGATTTGTTTTAATGTATTTTGTTTGGATCCGACTGACAAAGTCTGTTTCAATTTGTTGTCTTTGTTGCACATATTCCTAGTGATTAAGGAGTTCAATATGCTCCCATTTAGCTAATGACTAGAAATGTTGCATTATAAGGTTTCAGTCTCCAAATTCCATCATCCGATATTCTTTCCTGCAGCAGAGTCAGCTGCTTTGTATCAGCCTGACTTCTGAAGAAATGTAATAACTATTTAATGGTAATAGTACAACAGTCGTACTTCATTAAATGCAGTCGCCTTTCACTTTAGAATTTTGGCTCTGCAGACTTTTACTTGACTCCGACTGCTGTTTCATAACCAGCCTTGTTTGAGGCCATTTCAGAATATCCCACCTCAACCCATACATGTTTTTTGAGGGTAATGGGCCAAAACCTGCACATGAAAAGAAGTGGTTTGTAGGAAACTTGCAGAACTTACTTCCGACGGATGTTGTAAATGCAGAATGTTTTATAGACCCTGCTGGACCTCCTGTCCACACACCTTGCAGTGAGTGGTAGATGTGTTGATCTAGATCAGACTCAGAAAAAGCCAGACCAGAAGATATCTGGAGCCTGCAAGGCTGGTTGGGGGTGTCCTGCACACTTGTTCTTGATTGGATGGCTTCTTGTGTCACTGCTGGCATGCCAGGCTACGGGGATCCTTTGTCTGGCTCGTAACATAACATCAGCAATTGTTGGCTGCTGTGAAAAATGAGCTTGTTTGGTCTTTGGTCATTGAGTGTAGGATTTTTTTCCTCCACTGCTGAACACCAGTGACTCCTCCACCTCAGCCGGGCTCCTGGCAGAGGAGCTTCCCTCTCACTAGCAGAGAAGTTCAGTTCATCTCAGGGGAAACAGTTGGTAGAGGGCAAAGGGTCATATAAGGAGCTGTTGTTTGGATGTCAAGTCTTTCTTAGGTGGGAGTGCCCTTGTGGTGGCTGTTCCTAGGAGGAACCGAGAAAAACAGAGAATTTGTGTAGCCAATAGCAGTTCTCACCAGCACCTTGGAGAAAAGAACCCCGTGTGAAAAAAGCCTATATAATTTTCCCTCTATGAAATCCATTCATCCAGTATTGTCTTTCCTCTTCATTATGAAATTTTCTTTCTGTGATGTTTTTGAGCTGGCCCAAATAGAGCAGTGCTTAAAATAGCAGCCTCTTTTTTACAGAAGCTTTTCTAGCATTAATTTCCCCATGTTCTTTTAACTGGAAATTCTGCTCTTGCTATACAGAATTGCTCTAAAAGTTACCCTGTGACCCAGAGGTTGCAGGCTGAGGGTCAGTGTTTAAAGGGAGAAGGAGCTGTCAAGGGGGAGTGGTTCTTATGTAGCTTATCATCCCATGGATGAAGAGAAAGTACCATCCTCTGCACTTTGGTTTTGTGAGCAGCAAGGGGGAACTTGATACTATTGGGAAAAGTTTGGTAAAGGTAAGAGGTGGGTTTGAACTCACTGGTTGGTCTCCTTTCTCAGCACTTTGGCCTTTCAAATCTTTTGTCCTGAAGCTCTTTGTGAAACACAAGAAAGTTATCTTGAAAGCCAGGGAGGTGTTGTGCCCAGACCTCTCTGGAGAAAGAGCTTGCAAGTAGCAGAGGTGGCCGTTTCCATTTGTCACCTCAGTGGATCACCATGAAATTAAAGCCTTTGTCTTCAATGGCACTCAGTGATTTTGTGTTGAGCTGTGTTTCTGCCTGAAGCTAAGGTAGGTTTTGTTGCACGCGATTTATGTAATACATACATATATATATATATATATATATATATTTAGCTGCTGGGAGAGAGTTCTCCAGCCCAATTTTTCTTCTAATATTCATTTCTGCATAAAGATAAAAAGTGTTTTCGAGGATTCCCTTGAGGACCAATTTGAAGTTCAGTTTTGATTGAATTAGTTGGATGTATGTAAATAGAATCACACATTTAACAGAAATGCAGATGAAAGACACTTTCAGGAGGGCTCAGGGCAGACGTTGTCAGCTAGCCTGCAGCAAGCACCTCACAGCAAATCCTGCACTTCTCCCTTTCATCGTGGTTTATTCCTTTCTCCTTCGCATCTCAGCCACTGGTGAATACTGCTGTTGTGAGATGCATCTTTGTTTTGGGCTCTTGTGCCCTAGATCTACCTCGGGTCTGTGGCTAGCCCCTTTTATGTAGTTGTGGGCCACCGAAAATAATGTCTTTGTGCTGGTCCCGTGTGTTTGTTGCTAACTGGAGTCATAAATATGGATGGCAGAAATTTGTCAGCACAAGCAGGGAAGGAGGCGAAGATGAAGGGAAATGGCTTTAATTAGGCATCTCTCTGCTTTGGGGGATGCGCATCCCATGTGCCGGCAGCCCAGGAAGGGGGATGTAGGCCTCATACCTCCAGGCAGGGCATAGGCTGCAGAACCTGCAGAAAGAACGTGGCCCCCAGGCATGGCTGAGGTTGGAAGGGCTGCACGGTCCCACATCTCCATGACACACATCAGGAGCACGGGGACCGCCAGCCAGTTTGCACCTGTACACCAGTCTGCAGTGGACTGACTCTGCTCTGGACGTGTCTCCTGTGTCCCGCTTAGGACCTTCCAAGGGTTGATCTCTATTTTTCATGCTAAGACCCTTAATTGCAATTTTTTTTCTTAGCTGGCAGTTATTTTTCATCTGAGTAGCTTAGTCTAACACTGCTGTATTACTGCTTCTGCACCTACATCCCCCATTGTCTTCCTATGGAACCATGACCACAACAGGACAAGAGGTAATGGCTTTTTGTTGCACCAGAGGAGATTCAGGTTGGATATTAGGAAAATTTTCTTCTCAGAAGAAGAGGTAATGCATTGGTACAGGCTGCCCAGGGAGTGGTGGAGTCACTGTCCCTGGAGGTGTTCAAGGAAAGGGTAGGTGTCACATTGAGTGACATGGCTTAGTGGTATGGTGGTGATGGATTGATGATTGGACTAGATTATATTAGTGGTCTTTCCAACCTGATTCTATGATCTTTGCAAGATGTAGCTGCTGGGCTGCTGCTGCTGGAAGAGGCCAATGTCCACCCCAGCAAACAAGCAGAGCTCACTGTGATGCCACTCACACACTGAAAATCCAGGCAAAGCTATGGGTTACAAGAGGATGACACTCTTGCTTTCCTGAATGACTTGGAAGTGATCACCTTGCTTTCTTCTGACTCCCCTCTCCCACCCCCTACCCACCTGCCTGCCTGAGCTGGGCTCTGAGAGTTGTTTAGCTTAAGGCTAAATCACATTGTGTTGTACATATTAAGTGGAAACAAAGCATGCACCTTAGCAGATGCCAAATGTCAGTTTGATGGGAAATGCTTAATTACTTCTCTCCAACCTAGCTTTCTTCCTGATTTTTTTAATTCCTCCCTCACCATGTAAAAGGAGGCCATTTCAAGCCTCAGCTCAGCTCTCCAGCTTCTTATTCCTTGTGAGAAGATGGAAGTCCCAGTATGAGGAAGCTTGGAAGAATGAGATTGTTTCAACATAGTTTTTTGTAGCTTATTTTTATTTTCATTTTCATGATCAGCTTTCCTCAATAGAATGATTTTTCTGCGTGTGTTTTATGATTTTCTTTCTGCTTTCTGTCCCTTAGCTCTTCTTTCCAATGGATTTTTGCACTGTATCACTTGTATTTTTATTGCTTGCTATATTCCACAAGAGTGGATTGCAGAGTGTGTAGTAGTGATGCGATAAAACCTGGGAGGAGAGCTGCTCAGGAGTGTTTCTCTGATCCTGGGTGAAATTCCTGGTCAAAATGGAGGGGGAGGCTGAAAAGCTTGAGAACTTGTCATAAGAACTGTGCATTATGTGCGTGAAATCCAGGTTCAATTCGCTGTACTAAGCTGGCCAGGGCACAGGCTTAAGTCAGTCTTTTTCACAGCCAAGGCAAGTGCGTGGTCCGAGGTTATTCTGGGAGGACTCCTTTCCTCCCCTACTATTTTTACTGTTGATCTAACAATGAATTCAAGTGGGTTTCATCCTCAGGTGGGAAAACATATGTTTATGAAATGGTCCCTCCTTGCTCCTTGCCTGGCACAGCAGTTGGCAGAATGAGCGGATGAAGCGAGGATTAGAATATATTGTCATAGGCTGATGCATTTTCCAGGAGCTGGATTTTAGCTATTGGAAAGCACTGTGCTCAGAGAGGCTGAGTGTTACATCAGCAACAGAAGCTTTGCATATCCCAGATGACAGACAGCAGGGGAAGGAGAGCTACACAAACCAAGAGGGGTTTTGGAAACACAGGTGATCCCAGCGAGGCTGAAAATAGCCCATGCAGACCTGTTCCCTATGAGTGGGGTGACTGCTGTGCCTGCAGTGCAGCTCCAGTGCTGTGCCACCACAGCTTTGGGTTTGCACCGGCAGTAGCAGAGACGTTCTCTCAACACAGGCAGTGTGGCAGCAGTTTCTCCCTCATGCAGGCAAGAAGGAAACTGTAAATTCAGGAGTGTCCAGGAATGAATTGAATTTTCTCTCTAAGCAGCTTTTCTACTCCCTGGACTCTTTTTTATGCTTTGCTGTTCCTTGCCTGATCTGAGTACTGAGCAGCACAGTCACTGAAGAGCATGGACAAGGATGTATGGCATGAACAAGGATCCTGTTGATGGTACACAAGTGTGATGAATGAGTTGCATTTTTTCATTTTTGAATTTTTTTCTGTGATAAATGAGTTGCTTCTGCTTGAATATCAGTGATTGCCAGACCTGCCGTGTGCCTTCCCTGATCTTTCCATTTGCTGGCTCTCCCCAGTCACAGAGGGCCAGCCCATGGGAACAAAGCTTTTCCTAGGGCAGTACCTCCCAGCATACGAGGAGCTGTGATTTGAGGGAGAGGGGAGGGGTAGTGCTGAGTGCACTTGTTGCATTATTTCCACAGATGTGGGAAGCTGGAAAGCATGGCAGGTATCTACAGGACCTCACAAATACTCCTTTGTCAGGCAGGGCACAAGCAGCCTGTAGCATATCATTACTTAGCATTAAAAGGTGAACCATAAACTGGAGAAGATAATGAAATGAACTTGTATTTGCTCACTTTTTAGTGAGCTAGTTCCCTTCATGCCTCCCTGCTGAGCATCCCCAAAGTGCTGACCTGCACCTGCGCAGCCTTTGCCATCTGCAGCCCATTGCCAACACGATGCTCTGCTTGTGCTGAGGGTTGGGTGTCCTCTCCCACCGGGCTCTGGTGTTTGCAGCATCTTCAGCCCTATCCAGAAGCAAACCCAGAGCAATTCGCTTTGATATGTAAAGTCTGAGTTAATGAAACGTCTGAATTAATGATTTGTGCCTCTTGAGAAGGAGAGCATGGGGAACATGCTGGCCTATATTTCGTCAGAGGGAAAAGCTTGTTTAGTTGCACGCACCAAGCTGAGAGTTCTCAGAGCGTGTGGTCTCTAATCCTGCTCCCTTCTCTCTGCAGCACCTTTGCTGACCAGAACAAGACAACTGTTCTGCTGACCAGAACAAGCCTTTCCTTGAGGGCTGCAAGGACGAGGTTAAATGTTCACTTCAAAAGTCCTTCTCGGAAAAGGGTGGTGAGGCACTGGCACAGGCTGCGCAGGGAGTGGTGGGGTCACTGTCTTGGAGGCCTCCAATTAGAGGGGAAATGTGGCACTGAGCAACATGGTCAGTGGACATGGTGGGGGGTGGGCTGATGGTTGGACTTGGTGATCATAGAGGTCTTTTCCAACCTTAATGATTCTGTGGCTCTCAGTTGGAACAGGGTGTTGAAATGAAACCTTTCTGCTGGCCCTTTGTGGCTGTGCATTGCAGGACTCTGTTGCAGGGGAGCAAAGGGGAGTTTTGAAGATTAATTCCTTAATGTTAGTGAAGCGCTTGGATGCTGTAGCGATTAATCCTGTAGAAGAGGAGTGCCCGTGAGGTGGAAACGTGCCGTGAGTTGGGTGCTGAGACCCACAGCACTGGAAAGGCTGCCTCTTTGGTGATCACAGTTACACCACTGAAGGGAAAGAGGAGACCCTGAGCTAAAAATAGTATAAGTCATATAATTAAACCCTCTACCTCCATATTTATGCAGTCAGGTTGAATTAACGCCCTACAAACCCTCTTAAATGCAGACTTTGTAATGCTTCCATCACACAGTTTATAGCTTTAATATTCTTGCACTTGGTTCTGTTTTCCCATGAGGTTTTTCTAGCACGCAATCTGTCTGGCGTGGCTGGGGATGGGGTGCAGGCAGTGACAGTGCTCACACACGGCTCCCTGAGCACAGAGGAATGCTTGCTGGCAGCTGCTGAGCTGCTCGGGGCCAGTGTGTCTGCCTGCAGACCCAGTTCCTGGGTTCTGGCACCGTCGCGCCTCGCTAAATTCCAATCTGAGCCCACTCCACACAAGGCGTGTTTTTCCAGCAGGTTGAGCATATCGCTGCTTCAGCTGAATCTCAGCTGGACTCTCTTCACTTCACTGGAGAGGGCAGAACACTTTACTGCCCTAATTAATCATTAATTAGGGGCACGAGGTCTTAACGTGCAGTGCTTGGTATTCTGCAGGAACATCTTGTAGGATTTGCCCCAAACTTCCTTGCCTTGACATCAGCAGAGAGCGACCTGCAAACATGGGGGAATGGGAAGGTTTCCCTTTTTTTCTGAGAAACTGGATCTTCTCATGCCTTCCCCATCCAAATAGCTTTCAGGGAGAGAACATTTTTCTGCAGTAACATTATTATTTTTTGGTGGTGCTTTCTTATGTTGTGGAAAAAATGTGTTGCCGTGGTGTCTGCTTGGTGTTGTGGCAGGATATTTTTTTAATTAATATTATTATTCTCTGCCCAAGATGCTCTTGGGAAGATGATCCTGAGCCAAGGGTAAAGGAAGAGGGCAGACCAGGAGAGAGACAAAGCAGTAAGAGCTGTGTCCGTTTGCAGAATGTCCGGTCCCTTTCACTAGCTTTATTTATTTGGTTAGAAACCCACTGAGATTGCAGCCTCGTCTTCCAGTGTGACTTGTCCCAGTCTCTTGCTTTTGAAAAACAATGCTGTAGTCTCAAGACCATCTCAGGGGTGACACTCTGGCTGCTCTCTTTGGCTACTTGCAATCTATTATGCTACTATAGGAAGCTGTAAATGGTTTGTTTGTTTGCTTTTCTCTACACAGCTTGTGTAAATCTTTCCTGCCCTGCTCAGGGTGTGACTTACGGCTCATCAGAGGGCTGGCAAAAATCACCCTGAAAGGGATGGGGAGTACCAATTTGCTGGTCATACCGCCAGTAAGTCATTTATTTACAAGGACAGGGCGAAACACTCCGGGTAATCACAGCTCTGTGCCTCTTAACAGCCTTCCCGCTGCTCGTGCCGTAGCAGTGGAGTTGACTGTGTTGTGCTCCTGCAGCACAGGATGGCTGATGGCATTCCTGCAAACACCTGGGCTAGGAAAAAGAGGAGCAGGGGCTGCACTGCTGTCTGTGTGCAGACCCTTTCTCTCCAGGTCCACCCTGGAAGCATGCACAAGATAAGCCTTTCCCATTCTTTGCCTGAATTGTGGTCCGAAAAATGGGAATTGTGGAATCATAGAATCGAGTTGGAAGGGACTCCCAGAGGTCATCCAGTCCAACTCCCCAGCAATGACCAGGGACAAGCATTTCTCAGTAATCCATGGCACTGGCAAATCTGTACGCAGGTGACGCTTTCTGTTTTCTCCTTGCAGCCCCGCTCAGCCCTGACACCGGCAAGGCAAGACTTCATCACATTGGGAATTGCCATGGAGGCTTTGCCCTAGTGATGCATTTCGGCTGGGTTTTGCAGTGGGAAAGTCTTTAAGGAACGAGCGGGAGCTGTGTTGGCAGCAGGAGGCTGGGGCTGCCCGAGCTGGTGTCAGTCTGGATTTAGCCGTGTTGAAGGGAATGAGGTTAGTCTAGATTGACACTGGTATAAAAGGAGGGCAGAATTAGGCTTACGGTATCTAAGAAATGTCTTAGGTCTTGATTCATCAAAGTACTTAAATGCGGGTGAATTCATCCTAAAGCCCATATGTTAGCATTTTGCTGACAGGGGACGTTTATTTTTATTCAGAAATGTTAGAGAGGACTAAATGAACACTCCTGAAATGGCTTCCTTCTGACGGGCAGTGCAGCAGTCTCAATGCAGGGGCACGAGACTCTCACCTTCTAGGCTGAGAATTTCTTGTGTGTTAAATGGTGTATTTAACTGTGGAAAGCAGCCTCTGATGAAATATCCTGTCAGTCATGATGACTGCGTTGCTAATACAATGGTGTAATTATTATTTTGATAATGAAAGAACAAACTATTACCTCGTTTTAAGCCAAGAAGGTATGGAGTGGTCATCATGTAGGATTTTTTTTTAACTGGCAATAACCTATTGCCATCTGAAATCATGATGGTGACATAATCACACACTTGAGATAGTACAAGCACTTGTCTGCTCTTTGTGCATCAAAATACCCCAGGGATGTAATTATCTCATGGCTACTACACTCTCTGACAAGTCTTATTGCTTAAAAATTGCAAGCCCTGAACACTGCTACGTACAGAAAACATCAAATATTAATTTGCTGATACACATATTTATAAAAATCCCATTTTTCTACTGAGAGAGTGGTGTAGTTTTCAGGTCACCCAATTCAATAGCTGTGAAGATATTTGAGGACTCAGGGATTCTTCCTCATTTGAAGTTCTGTAGGATTATTATTCTTTTTTCTTGGGCAAAATAAATGCAGCAACTTGCTGCTGTGAGGGCAATACATTTCTTCCACAGTGTGGTCTGCTAACAGTCCCTGCTTGCTGTATGTGCAGCTGCTATGGCCTAATTCACACACATCCCCATAAATGCATAGTGCCCCATGCAAACCTCCAGCTTCTCCTACCTTAAAGTGGCCTTTATTTGGGATGAAGTGATGTGCTCCACCTCCCTGGGCATTTTTTGCTAAAGCAACCCCTTGCACCAAACTTCTTAGTGCTGCTCGGGCGGCCTCAAACTCAGAAAATGTTAGAAGAGGCCTCAGCTTTACAAATGCAGACCAGTTTGTTCCAGGTCTGCATCTGCACAAAATGATCTGATTCATATTTCAAAGTGGATATCCATTATGGCTATGTATAGACACTGCTTATGCAAAATTGTTGCCCCTGTTGTGTATGCATGAACACTGCATGCCTACGGCTCTCCTTGGAGTCTGTATCTGTGTTGCTCTTGCTGCTGAACGCATGTTTGCTCCTTTCCAGCTGCTCAGGGTGAGAGAGGAGCTGTGCATCCCTCCAATGAGTTTTGCTCTTGAGTTTCACCAGAAGAGCAGTGTGTTGGTGTCACCTGCGATACCAGTGAATGGCCCAGGAAATCAGAGAGCACTGTGAGCTCTTGCCAGCAATCATAGAATCATTAAAGTTGGAAAAGACCTCTAGGATTACCGCGTCCAACCATCAACCCACCCCCACCATGCCTTCTGACCATGTCCCTCAGTGCCACATCTCCACAGTTCTTGGACACCTCCAGGGCTGGTGACCCCACCACTCCCTGGGCAGCCTGTGCCAGTGCCTCACCACTATTCCTGAGAAGAAATTGTTCCTAATATCCAACCTGATATGGTTGTCTAGAAATGGCCAATGAAGCCACAAGAGGTACGTGTGCCTCAGAATGCTCCCCTGCTTCAGCACCCCACTGAAGTGATGGATAAATCCGGAAACTGCTCAGTTACAAATTAAATCTTCCATTAGTAATTGCCTGAAATGTAGTTCCTGATGTTCTCTGATACTGAGCAGTTGCACTGCTGCTTGTGCATCTCCAAACGGCCCAGGCCTAGGATTGCGTGGTTCCACTGGGGTATGCCAAACACTAGTGAGAAATAGGAGACAGAGGTGACTTTTTTTTTCTTTAAATGAGAAAAAGCACAATAAATCCCAGGTGGTCAGCCCAACTAGCATGACGCCTTGTCTCTTGTGGTGACTAATAACCCATGCTTTACGGCAAAAATAAATTGCCTGCTGACGTACTGACTCACAGGGGTGTTACGTGAGGGGGAGAGGTTCTCTCTCTCCAAGTAGCCAGATTCCCTCTGGCCTGCAGCTTTGCCTCCTGTACAAGTGCAGGAGGATCCTTCAGACTGCTGACAGCCTCCCGCACTGTCTGTACTGGGAGAAATGGCAGAGCCCTGGGTTCCCAGATGCACTGTGGTCTCGGGGAGCCATGTGGGTTTGCAGTCCCAGCCTGAAGTGATGCTTCTGGAGGTTGTTGCTTTATTCCAGTCCTTTTTCAAAGCCTAAGAATCATCCTGCTCTTACTGCTGCTTCCCCCTGTCCCTCCCCATACAACTCCGAAGGATCAAAATGCCTTTTATTTTCTTGTGTGCATTTGTCTGTTGGGAACTGTTTCATCCTTTCTCAGGTACGTAGCTGTTAAACTGCTGTTAGGAGGAGAGTATTGCTTTAAAACCAACCCGATTGGATTTCTGCTTCATGTGCTTGAAGGGAAGTTAAATAAACAACTCTTTAGTTTGGTTCAAACTCTTCACCCCTAAGAAAATGTGAAGCCAAGTGGAATTCAGGAAGGGCTGTACAGCAAGTAGTTTGTCCGTGAAATGCATTTGTTTTTAATTGCCTCATTAAGTCAAGTTATGATGGATTATATGACCTTAGCCAATGCAATCTGACATAATGGGATGCTGTCAGAAGTTCTGGAATAACGGAGCCATATTCATTTGACTGGGGACTTTTTTTTTGCTTGTGTATGGCTGTGTCGATCACTTGCAGTGGTTATATGCATTAAGATTGCTTTGGCATGCGAAAAGGGAAGGCCATTAATGCTTTCTGTCACAACTACGTGATGGGCTCGTTGTTCCACCAGGAATTAATGCTGTGTGCGTAGCACGAGCGTGTCATGCCATGGTGCAGTGGGGTGGCCGTGGGGCTTGGGGATCCCTGCTGGTGCCTCCCAAGGCTCCGTCCATCAGCTGCTGGCAGGGCTCACAGCTGGAAGCAGCACAGCCATTACCTGCAATCCACAGGTTAACTTTCAGCAAAGCTTTTTGTAGGTCTGAAACTGTTTAAATAAGTCTGTTGGCCACCCAGAAGCTCAAAATACCTTAGATGTTTTTCTTCAAAACAGGAATAGTAATCAAAAAGCCAAACAGGTGAATTGTTGTGCTGCGTTTGTTTCCCAAAACATGCAAAAAAATAACAAATTTAAGTACAGTTCCTCATGCCTTTTTCGCTTCTCCCTCAGACTCTCCCAGTTGGTAAATTAATCTTTATTTTCAACCAAAACTTAAGAAAACTTCCTTGACTCTCTTCACCGATCCCTTTCTCCTCCCAGTTCTTTTCCAGAACAATGTACAATGAGTTAAGTTTTTGAAACAGTATTTCCGTATGTAAGACTGACTCACCCTGCGTGTCCCTCCTTAAATAAGGTGATGCTGGTGTTTTTTACATTGAGCGTGGTTCTGCTTAAATACCAAGAGCTGGACTGATGACTTGGATGAAGCTCCACTGTGTGTAAATGCTCTTGCGAGCCTTGATTAGGATGGCAGGTTTTGACAGCTGAGTCAGCCAGAGACCTTCAAGTATGCCTTTTGGGGCTGTTTGTTGGTGATAATGAGCCTAAACTGCCACAGGCTTTATTCTTTCATTTCTTTTCTTTTTTTTTTTTTTTTTTTCCTGAAGTTTAAAGCTTTCTCCTTCATCAGAACAAGGGTGTTCTTCAGGTTCTCTTTAGATGGATGCAGATGTTTGGAACAGAATATATTTTATCATGAAAGTCCTTTCTTGCCATTCCTCCTCTCTGTACTCCATATCCTCGTTCTCACTCTTCTCTTTGCCCCTTTCTTTACATCCACCCCAAAGTCATGGTACAGGGGCTGGTTTTGGGCTGCCAGCCCCTTGCAAGCAGCCAGAGCTGACATGTTGTTTTGGGAAAGTTCAAGCCCAGATAATAGCATGAAAACATGAACACTTCTTTGGGGGCACAGAGAAAACCTTGCTGCCAAAACCTAGCCCTGATAAAACCCAGGGAGGTTTTAAAATCACAAAGTTCTTTAGCAAGAACTGTCATTTATTCAGGGCTGCCATCCATGAACTGTTTTTTCAGTAAGAGCTCCAAAGTCACCTGGGTGTATCTCTAGTGATTATGGGAGTGAGCCTAAATGTCTGGGGACAAGATGCTGAACTCCACTGCCGTTTGTGCCAGGACTCAGTAATACTTAGCTCCACAAGTCTAAGGGTTTAGACATCTGCTTTACTTGGGCTGTCTGCAAATGAGACCCCCAAGGAGCTTAAGGGAATGAAATAAGCTGCACAGGCAGAGCATGGTGCAGAAATATCCTTCCTTAACCAACCTGCTGACACGTGGCTTCAGTGTGGAAGCAAAGACAGGCTGATGGCTGAGAGTCAAAAAAAAAATAAAAAGGAAAAAGCTGAAATCACACTGAGGTTTGGGTTTGAACTGCAGAAAGCAAAAGAGGAAATTTGCTCCAGAAATGTTGCTCCATTTCTTGACCGTCCAAGAGGACAGTGAGGTAACTCAGCTCCTTCAACCAGAAGTACTTTGCAGTACCATCTTTTTCAGCATGTTTTATTTCCCTGAATGCCAGATCAGGAGAGCAGAGTTGTGAATGCCTAGGATAAACCCATGGCTTCGTTCCCAAGTGGTGCCTCTTGAGAACGTTAGGAAGGTGGGGGGAGATAAATGACAGGGAGCCAGCAGAAACCCACAGAGGGGTCAGGGCTGTGAACACTTTGTTAAAACATTGGAAATCTTCATAGTGGGAAGCCTGCTGCAGCCCTGCATAGTGTGAGTAATCGCTGTGGCAAGCACCGTGTTATTTTGTGCTGTCTCTAGCCTACGAGAGTCAAGCAGAAACTTGGACATATGCAACCAGGAAAATCTGTGGTGGGAGAGGAGGCTTGAGCTGTCAAGTAGTGCTGGGAGCAGGCTGCATCCCATCGCTTGGGACGAGTTGGCTCAATGCTGACCGAGGGCCCAGAGTCTCTCTGTCTCTCCAGCAGACCCACTTGTGTATGGGCTGCCAGCTCAGAATATTCTGGGATTCTGTGGTGTGTAGGGCGACTCAGCTGCCAGGGGTGGGATTGAACAGGAGCTCGGAGAGAGAAGTGTTGCCCAGGCTGAGGCAGAGCAGGAGCCTGTTCTCACTGTTGTTGGGCGAGAGGCAGCTGCTGCGTGCTGCTGACTCACGTAATGACCCTTGTGCTAATGCTGTTCCCTATCATTTAGCACAAAAATAAAACTGCTATATCGAGACCGATTTGAAAGATGCGTGGCTTGCTTTGGAAAACACTTAATGGCTGCTATGCTGCAGCTCTAGGACTGTGATTGGAAAAGGAAGGAAAAGTAAAGTTTGGATTAACTTAGAGATATTAAACTGCTATTATTGAACCTTCCTGAATTCCACCCAAATCTTGGCTCAGACCAGAGGATTTGAGCTCATCTGTGAGAAACTGAAGGTGAGGAGAAGTGGGAATAGAACATGAAAGAGCACCTGATTGTCTGAATGCACACCAAAGTGTTTCCAGTCCTGACAGTACTTAGTGGGTGGCTTTGAATGATTTTCAACCCTTAAATCCTTAGCATTTGGAAGCAGTGGTTTCAACCTTCAGATGAAAAAGGCACAACTTGCTGCCTGGACTGTAGAATAAAGTTTGAAAGCAATATGAGTGCAATCTATGGGATTAGCCAGGCTGGCCATAAAGAACTTTTCCAAAACAGGCAATTAAGAGATCTCCTAGTTACTTTATTATGAAGACAGGACCTGCAGAGAGCAGCAGCTCTGTAGATGTTGACATGGCAGACAGTGACCCTACACCAAAGACAGTTTTCCTTCTCCATTTGTCCTGCATGATGCAGCGGCAGGGAGGACTGACCTGAGTGCAAGTAGTGCCTGCAGACCTGGGGCATGTGCGGGTTGTGGCATAAGGACTCTGTGGTCTCCCAAAAGCTCGTCCCAGCGAAATCCTTTATGTTGCTCAATGCTGTCTTGTTCTCCTGTATCACTGCAGTTCTCTAGAATATTAATTACAGCATCACCCTCAGATGAACCTCTGTAGCACTGCTTACTGGACGCAGAATTCAGGCTTCTGTACAGCCCAAATCTGGTTTATGTGAGTAAGTGGGAATGGTGACTCAGTATGGATGACAAATTGAATTGGTTATGTCAGCTCTAACTAATGACACTGAAGGCCAATAAAGTTACTCTTAGATAGGTTTGGCATTATTAGTCTCATTATTAATTATGTAGACATGACAGCAGCATTAGTGCTGGTATTAACCATCAAAATAAAATGGAATTGTACTCATAAATCTCACTGATGAGGAATATGTGAAAGATTGCAGCCATCCTCTAAAGGAAAGGGAACGAAACAAGTCTGAAGTGGGACTGAGATAGATGGGGAACATCTGGATAAGGACAGGACTGAGTTGTGCCACCTCTCCCACTACGTAGAGGGGAGCAGGACTTGGGATACAGCCTGCCCCTGCCCTGGAGGCATTCGAGGCTGGGTTGGCTGGGATCCTGGGCAGCCTGATCTAGTGGGTGGCAGCCCTGCCCATGGCAGGGGGCTTGGAAGTAAATGGTCTTTAAGGTCCCCTCCAACCTAGGCCATTCTATGATTGCATAAGGATGGGTGCCTCCATTTGCAGAGGACATGAATGTTAGCAGGGATCATGGACCATCACTGCAGTGGAAACGGAAGAATTCTGCCCCCGAGGGATGCGTAGGAGCATCACAGTTTCCTGGGGTGCTGCAGTTTGCACAGCGCTGCTTGTTTGGGGCTGTCTCATTAAAATCTGGGGCTTAATGAGCTGACAAGACTGTATCTACTGAAGCTTACTGCTGGGGTGTGTTCTGCGGCAGTGCTGACGTGGCTGTGGGTGTGTGCACAGGCTCAGGGCTGAGCAAGGCTGGCCGTGACCTGGTTGGGATAGTACTGTGTGAGCTGCACCTCGTTCAGCAGGGAGAGGAATGGCTCTATTTATAATGCCTTAAAGTGCGTGATAATTTAATTTGTATATCCATTAATACTGTTTACTGCAGGGCTTTTTTTTAATTGTGTTGCTCTAAGAGGAGTTTTAGGTACATTAGTGGGCTCCTGGTCCTTCTGCCTGGCAGAACCATGCTTATCCCACACATGGTTGCTTGGAGAATCTCTCCATTCCATTAACCCTACCACCTCGTGTGGACAGGGCTCCTCCTGCTCATTGCCCAGAAAGCAGACCTTTCATTCCTCCAGGAGACAACCCAGATGGATATTTGGTCTGCAGTACCGACATAGTAACAGAGGACAGGACTCTGAGCTCTCAATCTTTGGACATTGCCGTGGACGGGAGATCGCTCTGGGAAGTTCTTGCCACCCAAATGAGGGAGAGAAGAATGCATTTGAGAGCAGCTATGGGCCTGGATAGGTGCCATGAACACCTGCTAAAGCCTTCTCAAGGACACCAGAGGGTTGTTGAAAATATTTAATGACTCTGAACTGTTTCAAAAGTTTAGAGAGTCTGATCCACTTTCAGAACAGGGAGAGAGGCTGTTTGCAGGGATTCATTCAGCTGTTGTGCAAAAATGGAGCCACTTCACCTCTCTGTGTCAGTAGGAAGCTAGAGAAATTACTGTTCTGCAAAGGGTCAGTGAGAAAGTGATTGCTGAAAGGGGATGGATAAATGTAAGTAATTATTAAAGTCCAGGAAGGCCAAGTTTCTTTCCTGCACAGTGCACAGGTTTTTAGCATTTCCCTTAGTTGCAGCTATTATTTGCTGTCTGCGTTAGCTATTTCTAATCTCTGAAATGAAGCCAGAATTCTTTTCCTTTTTTTCTGTAAGAATCACTGCTGCTTCTGAGCTGATGCTGACTCTCGCCTGAGGAGCATTTGAAATCTGCCAGAATGCATGTATTGTCAAAACCAGAAATTGAAAGCCCTGTACAGGATCTGCTGCCCCTGTGAGTTATGAGCTTTCCCAAGTCGTCAGAATAAGAAATGCCTCCTCTTGTTGTCTGCAAGAGCTCTGGATGGACAGAGGCAAAAGAAATCCTTCTCCCTCCTTCCCCCCCCGCTCCCATCGGCACCCAAAACTCTCTCTTTGGGTGGAAAGCAGCTTTTGACACAGAGGCTCGCGTGCACGCAGAGCGCTCTGTGCCTCCCAGTGACCTGCCTGCTTTCTGCCTGTCCCTGCTTTGCGGGGAGCTGCTGAGGCACAGCCAGGGCAATCCCAGCCCGTCTCTGTGGCTGTGGGACCAAATGAATCGAGTCACCAAGGTGTTGAAGATCATTAAGAAGTCGTCGAGGAGGAGGAGGAGGAGATGGAGAGAGGAGCTGAGGGTGGAGGAGGAAGGGGAAGGCCGGGAACTCTGTGACCCGGGTGGTTTGTGCCACCTGCACCTCTGTACCGGTGGTAAGGAAACAGGGATGCTCCTGCTAGCCCGGAGATAGCATGGCTGTGCTTAATATCCGTCACTCATGTGACAGGAGAGCTTCCCACAGCCTGCCAGGGCTGTCACAGTTCTCAAGGGCTTAAAAATATCGCTGGGAGAAGTGGTGAGGGCAGGGAGCTGGGACGGCTGGGAACCCTTCACGAACCTTCTGTGGGTTGTGTGGGTGGTGTTTTGTTCAGCTGCAGAGTGGGCACAGTGGAGAGTCTTCTTCTGGTGGGATGGTGTTCCTGAAAGTGCAGGGAAAGTGCGCAGCTCAGTGAGGTTTATGTTTGACGTGTGTTGCTTTGATTTAAATCTGGATGTTTGTATATTTGTGTGATAGAAAAGTAGTGGGGAATGGGTACATTTAGGTTGCTGTTTCTCTGAGGGATGTTTTTGTCTGCAAAAGCGTGCTAAAGCCAAAGCTGGTCTGGACCCAGGTCCTGTTATATCCATCCTTATCTTCCAAGTAAACTGTGCTGTGGCTGCAGTATCATTGAAAATTATTCTGGTTTTAGCCTCTCTGTACAAAAGCCAAACAGGAGGAGCCCAGAACTGAGAGAGGGGAATTTACTGTACCCACTGGCATGGCCCCGATGTGCTTAATCTCTGTGCGTGGCAGTGACCCAGCAGAGGGAAAATGTGAGGGGCTGAGCTCTTGGTCATCAGGCTGTGCTTCCTTTGTTCCTCACTGCCAGCATCAAAGGGATACAGAACGCTTATGAAACTACATGAGAGGAAGCTACACTCATGCTGAATGTAGGTCACTGTTCATTTCACTGTCACATTTGATAGTTTGTTTGCAATAGTAGTGTTGCAGCTTTTGAACGTTTTATTGGCTTGTTCTTTTTCATCCACCTAGCTCTTCTGAGTTGCTTTCATGAGTGCTGCCCTGAAGTGCCCTATGGCCCTGCTCCAGCAGCATCCCTTTGGCTGCGAGGTTTTGCTGGCAGCTGGGGACTTGGGAGCTTGTCCAGAGCTGCACAGACTGGGGCAGGGCTGGGCATGGCCTCTGAGCTCGAGGCCCAGGCCTGTGCCATGGTAGTCCATACTGGTGACATCTCTGCTGTCTGCTTCAGCTTCCACATGAAAAATGGTTTCTGCTAAATCCGTATTGCAGAAGCAGTTCAGATGATATGAGTGAGTGGCAGAAAGCCAGCAAATACTGGGGTGAGGGGCACACGCACAGCTCACGCTCTCCCTTTTTGCTTTTGGATATACTGCCCTTTTTATTGCATTGTAGCAGTCAGGAAATTGTAGTCCATCCTGCCTTGCCATCTTTCTCTGCATTCTGGGTCAGGCCTAAAGCAAGCCAGCATAGAAATCATTTAACGGGGCTCGCCACTATCCCAGTGGGATCAAATCTTCTCTTTCTGTGGTCTCTGAGGTCTCTCTGCTTTTTGCAGTTAGCTAAGGTAGGTATAGAGCATCCATCCTTGACTGGATCATCCTTGCTTGTAGTAGGACTTCATTTGACCTGATTTTATTCACTCATTCCACTTCCAGTTGCCTGGGCTTTCTCCTGTTTAACCTTGTCAGGTAGTCCAGGAGTCTGAGATTTGTTTGTGCCACCATTTATTCCAGTGAAATACAGCTCAATTATTTTGCTTGAACTTCTTGTGGTATTTCTCACATCATTTTTAGTTGAACTGATCAACAAATAAGAAAGGAAGGAAATAGCAGAGAGGGGAGAGGAATCGGTGCTTCTCAGCCCAAAGCAGACATCTCCAACTCAATTTGATGTGTGATTCTCCGGAGAGCCTGTTCCTGCCCATTGGCTGTAAGGGAAATAGGGGTGACTGGCTAAGCTGAGAATGTCTTGGGTGGGCTGGCTTCTGTCCTGTGTGTTGCTTGTAGGGTTTATGGGAAGCAAATGTGCCACCTTTACTGCCTGGATATGACTCAGGTGGAGACCCCCTTTCACAGTCTCTTCTCTGTAATGACTCATTAGTGAGAGGCTTTGCTAGAAGCTGAACTGATGGCTTTTTTTTTTAACCTAAATGCAAGACAGGCAGTGGGTTAATGCCCCTTCTGCCATCTCGCTAGCAGTGATAGAGATGGATTGCCAGAAAAAAAACCATCTGTTAAGGCAAATGGGGAGAAAAATAATGCATTCCTGCAGTTGGGTTCTCTGCTGGCAGTTATTCCAGCCAGTTATATCTCCACAATAAAATGTAAATGAATGCAATCATTTATTTTGCAGCCTGGAGGCCTAGTGCTGTGAAAAGATAAGAGAGCATTTTCCATTGTTTATATGATGGAGGTGGCTCTTCTGTGTGTGCCGCTGTCTCTCTGATACCTTGGCAGCATCTAAATGTTGCCTTTATTATTAAAAACACATATATAGGAGTCTAATATCTTAAACAGATTAGCACGGTGTGTGCAGAAGCGTCAGGCAGCCTCCGCTCCCCGCAGGCTCTCAGCAGTCGTGTGCGTTCTGCAGGAGCAGTGCTCAGAAAGCAGAAATGTCAGCAGCTGGCCTAGGACGGGTAAGGAAGCAGCGTGCACCAAGATAAAAGCAAGGAGCCATGAGCTGCAATTCCTGCCGTTGGAACTCCTCCTGGTTGGGGAGATGGGCAGGGGTGGAGGGCGGCCATTGGGCTGCTCCTGCGGATGTTGGGGAGGGGGACAAAGGGAGCGTGGAGAACAATAGGACGTGACAGTGGCTTGGGATAATCTCTGATCGTATTTAGGCTTGTTTAATTGGCCTGTCAGTTTTGCACATCTCATGCATTTTCATAAGGATTCCTCTTTGCTTCTCGTTTTATCTTCCTGTGGCTCCCTGCCTTTCCCCACGGACACTCTCTCTGCATTTCTTTGTTTTGTTTCAAAGCAGCGCTGAGTTGCCTGGCTTTGTGGCATCCACGCAGAAAGGCAGACACACCAAAGGGGCTGTTTGGAAAATCTCACGCTATCCTCAACAGAAAGAGAAATTTGGTATGGGATGGGGAACTCGTCTACAGTCGCTTTCTTTGTGCTGTGCTAGGGCTCTGAATATAAATCCACACTCCAGTAATGCTATGGGGAATTTAAATCTATACTGGAGGTGATTCTTTTATTTATTCATTTTTATTCCAACCACTCTAAGAGCTGAGGTAATTTTTCTTCTGATGTTCGTAGAATTGTTTGAGTTGGAAGGGATCCTTAAAGGCCATCTGGTCCAACCCCCATGCAATGAACAGGGACACCCACAGCTCCATTGGATGCTCAGATTAGGGCAGCCTGACCTTGGCTGTCTCCAGGGATGGGGCACCCACCACCTCTCTGGGTAGCCTGTGCCAGTACCCCCAAACAATGTATATTCCACCCTTAGAAATATAGGGCTATTCAACTTGTAGTTTAAATAAATGCATTCAAAAGTTCAGTGCTCAGCCTTTCAGATCACGTGTTAAATCACCACACTTGCATTGCTAAGTGATGCCAGATGCAGTTGCTTCATCCTCCCACAAGAAATCCCCCAGGCACATAATTAAAACAGAGCCATCATCATGGAGCCACTGGCTGAGCTGCCCAGCACTGTTCCTGCATTTCTTGTGGCTATGAAGTCCAGGAGAGCTCAGGTTTGGAGGGATGCGAGGACCCTCAGAGACGTGGCCCTGGCAGGCAGAGGAGATCAGGAGCCAAAGTGGTTGCTGCTGGGCTCCTCTCAGAGCCGAACCTGTGCTTCCTGGGGTGAAAGCAAACACCTTCACATGGGTCATTGGTCACCAGTGGGACTATACCAACACCAGAATACAAAGCTATGTGTCTGGGGCATCCAAAGTGTTTGGGTGCTGTAGGTGCCTTTGGATCTGATGAATCTTGATTGCCTTTGGAAACCTTTGGGCTTTAGGGGTTTGAGCTCTGGACATCATGGATGAAAGCCTGTGGGAAGCCACGAGGTGTTCCAGCCCCCATCCCATCCTAGCTGCGGCTGGGAGGAGGCCAGGGACTGCCATCTCCCCTTTGCCTGCACCCTATGCCAGCAGAAGATCAGCTGCCAAAATGTCTTCTGCGTCCCATCTTTGTGGTTGCTTTCACATGGTTTTTATGCATTTCGTGATGACAGTTTGGTTTGTGGCAATTTATTGTCCTGCAGGGTTGTCCTCTGTTTATATCTCATGGGTTTCATTGTACAGCAGTAAATCACTGCAGAGCTGATAACTTCATTTCCAGCAATAAATTCAGATGCTAGAAGAAGAGATTCCTGCACCCTATGTTTCTCTTCTTCAAATGCAGCTGTTCAAATAGCTCCATGTACCCCCAAGTGTGGAGATGTTGTTCAGTAATAGTGGTGGTAGCTGAAATAGTGTCTTGTGGAACCTCTAAATAAATGCTTGCTGCTTTTATATGGAGATCTGTCCAGGGATAGTGCTGAAGGGCTGTGAGCAGCCGAGGTGCAACCTGCTGCAGGTCCTGCCCATGTGCTGGGATGTGGCACTGAGGAGTGCACTGCTCATGGGAGCAAGATTGTGCTGGTGGAAAGGGGAAACCTCAGAGCAGGGGTTCAGTTGTGGTTATGGAGAAGTCAGGGTTAATAGCACTGAGGCAGGGACATGTGTAGCTAAAGGCAAAGGATCCTGAAGAAGGCAGCAGGCTGGAGACCTTAATAATCTGTATGCCTATGCCCCATGGTAGTGTGCTCACCATAAATGAAGCAATTATTAGCAGTTCATATCACAAGATGTAAACCAGTCTATTGAGCTAAAAGGAGCTGCCCTTTTCCCACCTTTCTAAGTGATTTCCCTTGTGGTGACCAGTAGAAGGAGAAAGCTGTATTTCCTAAGTGGAGTCTGGTGCCCATTCAAAGCCCCAGCATCTCCCTCTTTGCTAATGGGGTCGCAGAGCTGCATTATTCATAGCTCCTCCTGGGCACCCCACTTGCATGTCCTGCACTGCGGAAAGAGGATTGCTGGCAAACACTGGGGGTTCAGAGGTGACTGAAAGCTCACATCTGGTTATGGTATATCTACCTTCCAGCAAGGGCTGTTGTACAGAGAAGGCTTTTGATCAAACAGAAACAAGCCGCTGTAGCCAAACATAACTTTCGATGTGAAAATATTCTGTTTCAACATTTTCAGCAGTTAAACCCTTCTTCATCTGGACTGTTCGGTGCTAGAAATTAATTAGCTGATAATATCCTCTTTAGAATAAAGACAAATGTTTTCATGTCTTTGCTGAAGGCTAATATTTGCAAAAAGAAAAAGTAGATGAGTTCCTTAAATCTCTGTAATCTTGCCCTGATAAATATACTCGCACATCGTTAAGCTTCCCATAAATTTCTGTGTGTCTCTTGCTCACCTTTCATGTAGTGTGGAGTGCTGGAGAGAGGCTAAACCACAGCTGCAGGTTTGTGCTTTCAGAGGACTGATGTGGTCTGGTCAATCCAGTCCTTCTATCGCAGTCACCTTTAAAAGATGCTCAGGAAGTGGACAAGAGTGAAAATGTGTAACGGGACAGATGGGCTTTTTCTTCAAGAGCATGCATGTGAACGCTCGTGTAGTGAAATCGTGGCCTTTGCAATGGGTTGGGAGTGAGTTTGAAGTTGCTGATGATAGAAATGCGCGTAGCCATTCCTGTTTGAGGGAGACGTAGGGTTTTTGGGGTGAAGGGTACTTCAGCAGTAGGGATAATAAATGAGGCCTGAAGACTGCTGACGTGGGAGCTGAAGTTCTTGAAGCATCCCTTGGGTGGCAAAAGTAAGGTATCCCCTTTAGTGGAAAGTATTAAATTGGTGGTAAGTGCTTTTCAAAATACTACCTGTCAGTGAGATTACATCAATTTTTAATTATGCCATCATGATGGTAATTATTGTGATTTAGGCATTTACAAACATGTTGGTACTTAATTACGGGTGCTGTCAATTTTGGAAGAGTGAGCGTTGGGTCACCTTGCAGCAGCGTGGCTCCGGGTCTGTAACTGCGGGCTGGCAAATCTGCACCTCCTGTCAAACGGGGTAAGAAAATCAGGCCTTGTGTGAATGGAAAAATGCTTAAAGCAGAAAAAGTTAATGATGAGGTTTCAGATGGATGTATGCATTTAATTAGGGCTGGGCTCAATTCCCTACTCTACTGTTGTCTCCCAGTGCACTACTGGGCAAACCACCGATGAACGAGGTTTCTGCCAGAGTAAACTGGTGTGGCTGTTCTGCAGACAAGAAGGTAATGGCAGTTATGTGCCACACTGAATGCGGTTAGGTTGGATGGTGGACAAAGATAATTTAATTTGATGTCCAGTAAAAACACAGGCCAAAAACTTCATCAGTGTATCCCTAGAAATCTGAATAAGACCACAGCAGAACATGCTACCTATGTTTCCTGGCAGGAACGGTACGGATTCTGCACGATAATTTAACATTTCCCAATAGAACATGCCTGAAGTGGTACAGTTTATAATTCCAAAGCTAAGCTGCACACTGCAGTCACCACAGAGTTTTCCTGGCATCCTTCTTGGGCAGGGAGGAGTGATGGTGCTCTGTAAGTAAGGCTGCATTTGTGTATTATCTCCTCACAGCACTCAGTTAAAAGACTGCAGCTGGCACTTAAGCGGGGTAATGAGAACCTGCTTAAAAGGAAATGACTTCTGCCCTTTGGCATGCTAACTTGTCTCAGGCTGTTACTAACTAATTACTTCATTAGCACAGCTGCAACATAACGTACAGTGAGAAAGCTGTTGGGAGAACATACATGAAGGCTCAGTGTGACCCCGTCTAGGCTGGCATCTGCAGCCCACGTCTGCAAGAGGCTTTCGTTCTCCCGACTCAATTGGCAGTCAGAGCAAGCGGTGCAGTGCACGGAGATAAGACTGTTTTAATTTCTTGCTTCAGGAGACTCAGCGGTCTCCTTGGAAAGACTGATGCCTTGTCCATGGATTTGCAGATTGAACAAACATACTGTGCCATTTAATTATTAGAGAATGGTTTCAGCATTTTCAGGAAAGATATAATATAGGCTTTGGATGAATCTGGGCAACGGTGTTCCACCTGCAAGGCCACATTTCTTAGCAGGGGAAATAGGCAGCACCACTTTGTTCACTGCTCTCTGGGATAACACAGCAATCCTAACCCAATTTTCAAATCTCTGCAGTTTTTTCTTGCAATTAAATAGCTGCTATTTACTGCTACTGCTGTAGCATTTCCAAGTGGGTACCTGCTCTTATGCTCCGCTGTTGTGCAGACGCTGAGCATCCAGGACCTGAGTTTTTGGCTTGCTGTGGATGCTGATAAGACTGCAGCATCACCACTGAAACACTTCCAGCAGAAAATAATAGAATAATTTTACAGATGAGTTGTTGGGAACTTCTTGTTAGCTGATAAATTGATGATAGTGGGAGGAGATGGCTGAGTAATACTGATAGGGCTCAAGTTAGAAGTTCAAAAAAAAAAAAAAAGCACAGAGATGTGAATATTTAAATTAGCCTTTTTCTTTGCTTTGGAACATAATCCAAATGTCATTCTCCTTCTTGAACTGCTGAAAAGTGCCCATAAAATTGTACACATTCAGCCTTCCTGTCATAGTGGGGTGTGCGTTATGGAGAGGACAACTAGGTAGCAGCGCACAGCCACCACCTTTAGCCTTACCTTATCTTTACATCGCCTTCACTGAATTCTAGTCCCAGTTCATACAAATCATGAGCATCTCGGTGGTTTGGGTTGGTGTGCAGTCCCCGTGAGTGTTACTTTGGAAACGCTGATGAGATTGGGACGCTGTTCCAATGAACATTGTGCCGGGCAGCTGGAGGGGCTGGGGAAGTTCTAACTCAGGGAAATGGCTGCACACAGCTGAAAGTGAGCTGCTCAATTCCTACCATGGGACCTTCTGTGGAGCTGCTGGATCTGTAAAAAGTTGCACGAGATATTCAGAGAACGTGTCAGAGAATTCACCCGCGGGTACAGAAAAGAAGAAAGACTTTCAGAACCCCGAGGGTGAAGGTTAATGACTGAAACCTGTTTGTCTATTTAGCTGAAATCTGTTTCATGACAGACTGTCACTTTCCTGAGATTTTGTCAGGGTAATTAAACCTAATGGTGCCAGATCAAACTTCCCCCCTGTTGTTGCTCGATTGCAGGCCGTGGCATTATGCAGGGGAAGGCTGCAGCCTCGCTAATTAGGGCCAGGCGATGAACTTGTAAAGCATAATTTAGACCATTTCCTTTTGGGAATTGTCTACTAATAGAGCATGGTTTCAATGAGACCATTCGTTGTTCATGCTGTCACTGGGCTCACTCTTTAAGGATCATCAGTTAAAGCAGCACAGGTGTCAGTGTGTCAGGGTGTCTTCCCCAGCCTTTGCTATGGACAGAGTGAGCGTGCGAGGAGTTCAGCCTTGCTGAGCTCTCAGTCTGAACCCCCAGCCTAACATCCTACATCCCTAACATGCAGCCCAGTCATCTCCAGGAGTCCGTGGAATATCTGATTGCGATAGATTGACTCAGCCCAAGTTTGGTTCAAGATGTTACTGCATTGGATTTGCTGCTTCCGCATTGATCCAGCTTTGCTTATCTGACAGACTGCTAGTCTCCAAGTGCCTTAATGCCATGTTTGGCCAATGCTGTTTGCTTCTGTCTCTCTCAAAGAGCTCCCAAACTGTTTTGGGGAGATCTGTTGTCTGCTAATTGCAGTGGCTTGTGCATTACTGAATTCATATTTTTGAGGGAGATCTCAGTCTATCACTGCATGGCTTTCTACATGTTCTTTTACTAGACAGCCATACAACGAAATCTGTTTACTTAAGGTAAGTTTTTAACAAAGTGCTGTATTAAAAGAGCACAGGTTGCTTCACACCTTTTTCTGGCGATACCTGAAATCACTCCAATTAAGGGTTACTCGTGTTGTTTCTTGAGCACAGCCATCGCAGTGAACTTTATTTTCCTTTCTTTTCTAATGAAAGGTGTACGCTGATGAAGCAGTTCAACCCATTCTGATCTACAGTGATGATAAAATGGCTGTTAGCCTGGTACCGGTAATGTCTTTTTATACATTTTTGCAGACATTGTGCAAATATCTAAGGTAAAGAAGAAGAAAACCCTCAGTTATATTGGTCTTCCCACTGACAGTACCCATAGTCATAAAGAATCGACGCCTATGTAAAATGAACTCAGAACATCCTTCAAACTAGTGAAGAGGAGATGAAAATAATAGGAAGAAATTCACAACAGCAGCGCTATTGGTATTTGTAATGGTAATGTGTTCATCCATAACTGCACCTGTTTGCAAGAGACATGCTGCCTTTTAAAGCCCTGGGTACAATGTGTAATTTTCGGGATATGGATTAGACACACAGGGCTTTGCATTATTATTGCAGAGGAAGGGAACAAACTGTACGGCAACTTCTAGGAAGGAATGAACTAATTTAAAGTAAGCTTTACTCAGAATAGTTTCTGCTCCTTTAATTTTGTTCTGATAGGTATTTCAGAATGTTTACATGAATAGAGGACTGTTTTCTTCCCTTCCATTCCTCTACAATTTGCCGTTATAAAAAAAGTCTAATCATTACTTGGTACACATAGAAGCATACACGTATATTCTGAATACTGTATATTCATTAATCACACTGCATTTTGCTTTATTTTTGTGATACTCAGTGTATATCAGTTTTCATTATCCTCTATCCATTATTCGCAATGGATTCTGAGGCTTGGCAGAGCCACTTCAAATACCAGCCTTGATAAATGGTAATAGATTTCCCATTATACAAATGCGCTTTTATCCTCTTACTTTAATTGCTGCATTTCTCACTCCTTCCATTGTGTGCTTCTGATGACCAGTGTCCCTACAGCCATTTCCTTAGCTGAAATGAGGGCTGGATTTATGTGCAGGAGAGCTGAAAACACGTTGTTTCAGTATCGAGGAGAAACAGCTGTGCTTTGTTTGCGACTGGAATTTCCTCTGAGGTTAAGCTCATTGTCTTGGGACATCCAGGCAATCCCCCTGGCTGGCCAACTTCTCTGCAGCTCTCGGAGGAAGGAATACCAGATCTTATTGGTTTGTATCCAAATGTGCTTAAATTCCAGTGATGAACCCAGATTGAGGAAGGAGTGGCACTTCTCCTCTGGTCTTATTTGCTGACTGGCAATTCAGCATCATTACCGCAGGTACATAATAATATTTTCAAAGAATCATAGAATCATTAAGGTTGGAAAAGAGCCCTAACATCATCATCCAACCATCTACCTACCATCAGTGTTGCCCACTGACCATGTCCCTCAGTGCCACATCTCCATGGTTCTTGAACAACTCCAGATGACTCCACCACTCCCTGGGCAGCCTGTGCCAGTGCCTCACTGCTCTTTCTGAGAAGAAATGTTTCCTGATATCCCACCTGAACCTCTCCATTTTGGTTGGACAAACCATGTAAGTTCCTCTGCTACATCTCCTGCTAAATGAATCGGAGACTCATCTTCTCAGTAGAGGTGAGAGAAAGAAGAGGAACTTAGAAAAGAGCAAGTAGCTGTGAGTAGGAAGCAAGCTCTCTGTCTCAAAAACCAGAACATTTAGGGCTCGGTGTGGATGTATGTTACCCAGTAACACCCATATTTCCAAGCTTGCTGGCTATTAAATAATACCAGAAAAGCTTAAGGTCCAGTTGCTCAGCCAAACTTGTACTGCTTGGCTGGAATGTTGGGTACAAGCTTCTTCTCTGCAGGAAGAGGGGGGTGGTGGGGGAAAGGGTATCCACACCTGGATAGGGAAGCAGAAATTAGGAAGGAGAAGTGTACCGCAGGGATGCGGCTGGGACAGTATGTTGTGGCAGGAAACACGCCAATGGGTACAGTCCCTGGTGCAAAGAGTGTCTAGTCCTCTGAGATAAAAGATGGACAGCTGGGGCAAGAGGAAGAGGGAAGAGATCAGCTGCCTCGGGCTCCTACAGCTGAGGCAGTGCAGGAGGGTCAGCCCTGCTGCCCGGCCCCATCCCCAACCCCACATCAGCCCCTCATACCCAGCTCGGCAATGCCCATGGGCTGGGTACCAATAGCAGCCTGTTTCTCACACACTGCAGATGTGCTCAGGCGTTTCATCTTCTGTACAAGGCTTTAAATACGTACATTACATCTAAATTTATCTATACTTAATATATATGTACACACCTGTCAATGATTTCAGCTCTATATTTTAAAGAAAACAAGATCAAGTTGAGAAGGAAATCTCTGGTGCTGTTACATAAAGATTGATCTCTGAAGCACAGAGGGCTTATTGAGTTTAGAGGGCTGTAATTGGAATTCTTGAATTTGAAATGCAGCCTTGGCTCCTCTGGGACTGCCATTTGTGCTGTGCTACTTGTGTTCAGAGCAGCTCTCAGCCCTCTGCTTGCTGGAAAGCTTTCTGGGTTGGTGTGTGTTAGGCTTTCCTTTGGCTCTGCATTGGTACCTATTAGTCTGAATTTACCACATGGTATAAGTGTCTTTCCAGCCTGAAAAGGGGAATGGTGACCCAGGTAATGAAGTGCAAAGGCTCAGAGGCAGAGCTCTGCTGAAGAGCAGGTGTCAGAGGGGACTTATTCTGTGCCATGTCTCTAGAGGGCCTCCTGAAATGATGCAGTGTGTTGCTGCCTGCAGTGGTTGATCTGTGGAAAGAAGTTGTGATCTCTGAAGTCAACTGTGAGATCAGCAGAAATGTTTGCTAGAGGAGGCGATCCGAGACTTTGTGTCGGTCAGCTCCCAAGTGTCCACCTGTTGTGGGCACCCTTTAACCCTCGGGCATTGATTTGGTGGTGGGGATTTCTTCTGTGCAACCAAAGTTTCCCCAGTGTCCTGGAAGGCACTCTGGGACTGTGCTAAGAAGAGCCACTTCAGCCATAATGTCAGTCCCCAGAGAGTAGGCGAGGATTATTTTCTTTCTTCAGCTGCTAAAAAGTGTTGGGTGAGGCCATACAAAGTCTATGAACTACTCCTGGTGTCATTTGGGTCTGAAAGCAGATGAGAAACATCTGCGCAACGCTCTCAGATGTATGGTCTGACTTTTGGGAGGTCCTATGTGGAACCAGGAGATGGATTCGATGATCCTTGTGGGTCGCTTCCAACTCGGGATATTCTATGATGCTAGTAACATCTGTTGTCCCAGTTCTGCAAGGAGGAGGTGAGAACCAGCATGTGTCAGGCACACTGTCTGGGGAGCTGGAGTTCCCTGGTGGTCTGTGTGTCCCCAGGACTGCTTTGCTCTTGGGCCTATGGGATGTTGTTGGCACAAAACGTTCTTTATAGAGTCATATAATTGTTAAGATTGGAAAGACCGTGAAGGTCATGAAGTCCAACCATCAACACACCCCACCATGCCCACTGACCACGTCCCTCAGTGCCACATCTCTGTGGTTCTTGAACACCTGCAGGGACGGTGACTCCACCACCTCCCTGGGCAGCAGTGCCAGTGCATCACCGCTCTTTTGCAGAAGAGTTTCTTTCACGTAACTTCTGCTAAAGACTCAGCACGTGCACCAGGGCTGGATTTATGGTGAGCTGGTCCCATATAATTCAGGGCTTTTGTGCCCTCTGCTCTGGTAAGCTCTGGATTAGCTTTGTGAAATGCAAGCATACCCCTGTATGAGCTAGGGAGCAACGTTACTTTGCAAATGAATATGTTAATGCAGTGCCAGCTTCCCAGCAGGAGGCTGGAGATAGATTTATATACATTAATTGGTGATTTTATTGATCTAGACAAGATAACAAGACAAAACAGCCCCACACCAAAACTCCTGTTGGAAAGGGTCCGCATCCCCTCCAGTGCTGTCTTTGCTGTCCTCCTCCCAAACCCTTCCCTCTCAGTCCCTCTGCAACTCCATAAAGCACGACTCCATTTCACAGTAATCATAAATTAATTTAGAGCCGGCAGCCCCTCGCAGAGCCAGGCAGAGGTGCGGGGGGAGAAGCAGCATTAGAGCCATGTGAGCGGGAGCTGGTGGCTGCAGTCGGAAGATGTTCGCTGTTTCGCTCAAGTGCCGGCTTGGGGTGGTGAGACGGAGGAATAAAGGTACGGTGAGAGCAGAGAGAGCTCCTGCCTGCAGCAGGGACTTGGAGGGGACCCACTGGAACGCTTGCTTTTCCTTTGCTGGACAGGAGGGAAAAACTCTGTGGCTGTGTTTGCGTATGTGTTGGCAGGGGCTGGGGGCAATAGGATTATTTTACTTTCTTGCATGCTATACATTTTTCAGAGGTATTTGACTGACTCTTAGGATTTTTAGTCTATCCAACTGCCATGGTTGTTATTGCAATGAAGCAGATTTAGGTACATGCGGGGTCTTGCAAGGTTTCCCTCCTCCTGCTGAAGCTGGAGCTGTGCTGGGGGAGGCACTGGGGCACGAGCCGGCCCCGTGGTGCTGCCCGGCCATCTGGTGTCTGTCCCCCTCACTCCTTCCAGCAGGGGAATGGGTTGGAGGGATGAGAAAACAGGGAGGATAATGGGGCAGTGTCTGGGCTGAAAATTGAGTTCAGGATGATTTGGGAAGTAAGAAGCAGCAATGTGTTAAGTATATCTCAGCGTAAGTTAATCTGAGGCAGGACAGTTACTCAGCTCACAACCCTGCAGCATTGTGTGCACTGAGAAATAGAGAAGTTCCTCATGCTGGACTGTGACCCCTCATCCCTCTTCTGTTTGTGGTTACTGGACATGTCTGCCAGGCTGCTGCTGGGCAGCTTTCCAAAGACGTTAGGAAAGACTGTTCTGACTTGAGACATGGGAAGAGTAAGTTCGTTTCTGCCTGCAGAACACTGGAAATATAGCTTGGGATTGTAATGAAGGTTAAAAAAGTGTTCTCCTTGGTCTACCTGATGAAGTTGCAGTGGCTTTGAATTGCCTTATATCACCTGCATTTCTTAGTGACAGATTTAAATAAGAGAATCACTAATCCAGTACTGAGTTGTACTGCTTTGATCAAGGATTAAACTGAGCAGAAACTGGCTGTTGGGACTAGAGCTTTGAAATGAACAGCCAGAGAGAGATGTTCTACACTTGTCATGTGTGTTGTGGGACAGCTGATGTTTAAAGAACATCCCCAGAAGACTGAGCAGAACTAAGCACTGTTGCCACCAGAATGAGTCCATTATGTCTGGGGAGCGAGGAAGGATGGGAGCTGGTGTGAGCTGTGCTAGCAAGTAATGAACCCTGCTGCATTTCCCATCTCTTGGCTCTAACCTCCTGGCTATCTGCTGCATCCTAGGGATGGCCAGGACTGGGGAAATTTGTCACTTGGCACTGAAAAGCCCAGCTACCTCTTGTTTCTAAGAGAGGAGGGAAGATAGAGCAAAGGGTCTGCAGAGTGATGTATAAAAGGGAGTGGCAGATGTCCCAGCCCAAGTGTCTGTCTGTCTGTCTCTCCTCTTGTCCGGGCACCGAGGTGACCCCGTGTCCCCAAAGCACGTGGCACTGCCTGCTGGTGGACTGCCCCTCTGCTCAGCTGCAATCACAGTGTGACACATGTTGGAATCTCAGCTGTCAGCTGCCATTAGGTTTGTATAGCTTTAAGTTTTCTCATCCTCTCAGAAGGGGCCCTGGCAGAGCTCTTCTCACGGGCACATCTTAGGCAAGCTTTCCTCCAGCTGCATTTCCTTTCCCTGCCTCGAGCTCTGCTTGCTCCTCCCCAGCTAATCCCCTCACTTCAGAGAGAAATTTTTGCTGTCAGTCCTCTTGGGTTCCTGCTTTCCTTCTCTTGCTGAGCCCTTGAGCTTTTCCTGGCACGATGGATGCTCAGTTAATCCCACAGGCAGTACTTCCCTGCCACAGGGCCCCCAAATCCTTCAGGGCCCCTTTATCCCCTGTGGGAGCTGCCAGCAGCCCCCAGGGAACAGTCCCTTGTCTTGTACAAAGATTCAACTTTCCTTAGTACTACTGGAATTTCCCATTGGAAAAGCCAAATAACGTGAGCAAATGCCAGGGATGCCATGAAGGAAATATCTGCTGGAAGGGATGTTGCCCCCATAACTGTGTCACCACCGCGCATCCCGCTGCTGCAGTTTCTGTGTGGCCATGCCTGACATTCAACTGAGCTCAACTTGGGCTGTTCGGAGAGTGGTGGCTCGTTTCCCTTATAGCCCCCAATTACTGCAGCAAATCGACTGTATTTTATAAATAAATAAACAGAAGTGGTGGAGATTCTAAATCATTAACCAGATACATGTGTTGGCCGAAAATTAGCAAATTAGAGCAATTTAAGTGAGCGCTGGCTGCTCCCCCAAGCCTTCAGCTGAGGCAAGGGCTCTGCAGAAGCACTCAGAGGCCTGGATCTGCTGCTGCATTGAAAAAAAGGGGAGGTTTGAGGTGCTTGAGCTTAAAATATTTATTTTTGTCCACTCTGATTCCTCCCAGTGTGTGGTGTGAATGATGTTAGAGTAATAGAAGTCATTTTGCTGTTACTTTGTCAAAAGCCGTCATTTGGAACATGCCAGACATCCAAATTTGTGAAAGAAAATAGATGTTCTGTTTTCCTTTTACTTACCTCTGCGTTTTTCAGCCTTTTAAGCATCACTGGGCCATGTTTACTACCCTTTTTTCAGTTTGGATGAGATGTGTCCTTTTACTTTTGTTCTTTTCTCGTGTTTGAGAGCAAACTGTGAAAATAGGTAAGCAAAGAAAACCCAACCCCTAACCCAATGAACAAACAAGAAGAACGTGTGCAGAAAAACTGTCTAACAATGTGAGACTTGCAATAAAATCGTGGATTTTGACACGGCAGCTATAATGAGATCCAGATATTTCAAAGACACCATATTTGTGCCTGTAGGCGTCCTGACTTGTTCTTGGGACAGAAGTCATTGTGCCCTGTTCAGCATAAAAGGACGTTAGGTTTTATTTGCATGAGTTTGCTGTGAGTAGTTTCATGGAAATCAGTCCCCGGATCTGGGAACAAGCTCTGATGCTGTGCTGGTGTGTTTGCCCTGCAGCAGTACAGTGCCATAAAGCATCCTGGCTGTGCTTCATAGCAAAGAGCATTTCAGCAGTTGGGTTTTTGTCACCACAAGAGTTACTGAGATAGTTTAGATCTCCTGTTGAAAAGGAACAGAAGAAGTGGGAGGGAGGTGAAATGGGCCAACGTGCAAACGCTGTTTCCATCTTGTGGAGAAGTACCAAGTCCAGAGTGCTGCACAGCCCAGTGTTGAGATTGGAAGGTCCTATGGAGCATCCATTCCTGGAGCAGGTAGCAATCATTATTGGTGCATTCATCCTCCAGACCTGGAGTACCTGGTAAAAAAACAAAGCAGTTTTTGTTTAGCTGATGCACAGCCAGTGCACAGAGAAGCCAGGCTTCTGCCCAACACGCGGGCATGGTGCAGAGGTTGAGCTAAAGCTGAATGCTCAGTTATACCCCTGCTTGGCCACCCGTTCTTCAGGATGGTCACTGCCTCCTAGGATTTATCCTCATCTGCACTTTCCACAGCAGAAGATATCTCAGAGGCTGCTGCAGTGAATATTGATGGGCTCATTCTCTCTGCAGCCAGGAAAGCCTGGCAGCGGTAAGCATAGGAAAGCTCCCTGAGCCCAACCACCACGTTGGGGAAGGCTGCAATTCCTCTTCTGTCAGCGTGGCTACACTTCAGCCCTTTCCATAATTCATGAATAACTCATGATCAGATATGTTTTATTTATGCCTCTTAATGAAGCCCATTTTTCAGCCTGGTGTCGCAGCATCCCAGGTGACTGCCACCTGCTCTGAACGCTGTGCGGCTCCTTCAGCTTCAGCTCATCCCTCATCTTTCTCCAGGCTCCAGTGGCAGAGAGGATATTGGTCTCCTAGGGGGGTAATTGAATGAAAAAGGGCCCTTGCAGCCCAGAGGCTGGCAGTGAATCCTTACAGCAGAGCCACTGTGCAGGAGTGTGAGTCCCAGGCTGTGTTGGTTGTGGCTTTGCTTTATCGCTGCTGAAGTCACAAGCTTTTACTTCTCCTTTCAGTAGTCGTTGTCTTTCAGCAGCATCAAAGTGTCCTAAAACTGGAGTGTGTGCAGGGACATGGAGTACACAAAGTACTCGTGAAGAGTATTTCATGACCACACATGCAGGGCTTGCTGCGTGGTGCCTGACAGAAATAATAACAAAACTATACCTGGTTAGGAGAAGTTGGGCTTTACTAGCTCTAAAGTACTGCAGAAAAAGGAGCCAATTCCTTGTGCTTCTTGTCTATGCCTCCTTTCCTGCTTTTGCATATAGAACCCTGTGCAGACCCAGCTCCTTTGCTGAGCACTGGTTTTGCCGTTGACCCATCTGCCCCTTCAGGTCTCATAACCCATCTCCGGGCTCATTCTCCAGGCTCATCCTGTGCATGAGACAGGCACATATTCAGATGATGGTGTGGTTTGACAATTGCCATTTAACTGTTTTGTTTTTTTTAAGTAGAACTTCATTCACTGATGTTTGTAACACACAGTGAGCCCAGGATCAGTATAAATAGGGTTTTTTAAAATATTATTTCAGACATTGCATCTTTCTCCTTGCAAACTGTGACTGGGCTTTCTCTGAGTCTGTTGTGGACTTGACACCAGAGGGGGTTTGGATGTTAAAACCATGGATCAGAGAAAGTTGTTTTTCCCTGAGAAGTAATTGAGCTACTTTGCTACTGACTTGCATACAGCTATGTGAGATTGGTGCTTATTTCTAAGTCAGTGAATAACGTGAAGCAGCCTGGAAGTAATCACTTAGAACAGGTGAGGAAACACCTTTGTCTCCTATTCCCCTGCTCCTGTAGAGCTTTTTGTCTGTGTCATTGCTTCCCACGTGCACAGGCATCAGAGTGCATACTCACGGGGATGTGCCAAATCACACTTCTTCATTCCTTCTGGAATTGATGCGGGGTTATGCAGTCGGTCTGTCTGAAGGCCGATCTGCTCAAATGCCCAAGGGCTGTTCAGGGAGCTCAGTGCTTTTTTACCTCTATTAGCTTCTCAGTTGCTCTGATCTCTCAGCGTGGCAGGAAGTGTTTCTGTTTTTATCATGAAGATCCACCCACATTTGACAGCTGAAAGTCTAAATTTGCCATGTGGGCACCCTGGTAAATTTGGATAATGCTGTTCTCCCTCCCAGCAAAAGTCTCAGAAGCCGGGACGCCCACCAGGCTGCCCTGTGTTGTGACATCTGAAGCAACCAGACAAAATTAGAGCTTCACATCACTAAGAATGAAATTTCTTCCTTCTTTCTGCTATATTTACCTACAAAAATATATATTTTTTCTTATATTCAAAATCAGTTGCTGGAAAGGTAGGAGCTCTAGGTATCTACAGACTGGTGTTGCTGGTGGAAGGTATTTTATATCCTTACTGGTACATCTAGGCTTCCTGTCCTGCCTTGGTGTAAACACTTGGCAGTGAATGAGGTTTCCATTTCCTACTTCAGTGGATTTACTGTGGTGGATAAAATGAAGTGGTTTTAGTAACAAACAAAATATTTTAACAATGCACTGCAGAAGGATAAGAGGGCAAAAATAATGTGAAGTCAGTTTTCAGCTTTCTGGCTCTGGTGGAGTCCTGAGATTATACCAAGGCGATGTGTTAGCAAGATACAATGATCCATATTTTAATTAAAAAAAAAAAAAGAAAAAAAAATGCTTTTATGAGTTATAGATGCAAATGGAAAGCTAAACAGGATTGGCTTTTGCTGCAGGCTAAAATTAGGATCATTTTCCCATTATTTCCAATGAATTTGGTGGTCACCAGTTGCACTTTGCAGCAAAGAGCCCTGAAGGAGCAGTGCCCCACCAGCTCCCCTGGCTCCCTGCTGCCTTACGCAGACCTGTGGGTGCAGGAGAAGGCTCGGGCTGTGTCCCTGCAGGGCAGGCTCCCTTTGTTTGTGTTGGCCTCTCTTGTATGAGCTAGTTGCATCATGGAATCATTTGAGTTGGAAGGGACCCCTAAAGGCCATCAGTCCAACCCCCCTGCAATGAACAGGGACACCCACAGCTCCATCAGGTGTTCAGAGCCCGTCCGGCCTAACCTTGGCTGTCTCCAGGGATATCCACCATCCACAACCTCTCTGGACAGCCTGTGCCAGTGCCTCACTGCCCTTATTTTAAAAAACCTTTTCCTTAGTGTAATTCTTGAAGAAACACTTAGTTTCCATTATTTCCTTTTCATAAGGATTTATAAAAGCTTCTTTTCCAAGTGTGCTGTGTGCTGGAGCTGAGGTTGTGTCCTTGCCAGCCTGGCAGCCCAGCGCTGAACTTTTCTCCTCTTCTTGGTTTCACTCAGGCCCTGAGGGCTGTTGTAACCTAGTTTTTTTGTGAGCAATTTCCTTTTCTCTCTCTCCCTCTTGCTCTCTTGGTTTACGGAGTATAGCCAGATTAATCACATGAAGCCGTGGAAATCAACAGTGGTAATTCAGGGCTTGGTAACTGGTTGTGGGAGGGCACAGGGGAAGCATTTCCCTCCTTAGAAATCACCACACGATTTATCAATCCCCAGGATGTCTGTCTGTGATTCCTTTTTTACAATCTATTTCAGGAAACACAAAACCAAAAGGAAGCTAACTGCCTTTTCAAATAAATTGTCTGTGTTCATGACCAATACGTCCCTTCTCATCTAAGTGCATTGAGCTGTAAAGGAGAAGTCATGAGATAATGTTTTCTCCTCATACGCACAGTCCTGTTTCCACCAAGAAAAAGAGCCTGAGCAGAAACCAAGTGCTTTGGACACTTGTCCACAGTTCTGCAGCAGTTTGCTTGGACTATTGCTACTGCTGTGACTGTGCTGCCTCTACCTCTTTTGCTAGGTAGCAGTGATAGGATGAGAACTGATGGCCTTAAGTTGCCTCAGGGGAGGTTCAGGTTGGATATGAGGAAAGATTTCTTCTCTGAAAGAGTGGTGATACACTGTCACAGGCTGCATAGGGAGTGGTGGAGTCACTGTCCCAGGAGGTGTTCAAGGGAAGGGGAGATGTGGAACTGGAGGACGTGGTTTGGTGGGCATGGTGGGAGTGGGTTGGACGAAATGATCTTAGAGGTCTTTTCCAACCTTAACGATGCTATGATTCTATGATAGATTGGCATCCATTGCACTGGGGCCAAACGCATTGCAAAAGAGTAAAAGCAATTGAGTAGCACCGCTCACTGAGACCTTTTTGTATGTGCTCTTCACCAAGAAGCTTCAACCTAAGCAAGAAGTCTTGAGATTCAGCGTTTTCTCTGCATGGCTGGGTGCTCAGGACATTCACACAGCCAGAGCTCCCTCTGCAAGTCCCTGCTGTGCCTGATGGAGGCCTGGGGCTCAGACTGACCTCTCAGCTCTTCTAGGTTTTCAGCTGTGACATGTACAACCTCTACTATCACAAAAATAGTTCAGTTTTAGCTATGCAAAAAAAATACTTCCCCACTCAGATCTGCTGCCAGTGCAACATGAGCTGCTCAGAGAGATGGATCTGGTAACACAGGTCTCTCCTGCTGTCTTCCTCTGCCTGGAACGGAGAGCTCCAAGGCAGAGCATTGTTTCATCCATTATCTGTTCAGCAATCCCATGGAAAATAAACCAGTGGCCAGTTAGTTATCAGCTGCTGTAATATCCCCAGATATTACCAATGCCTCTGTCTGTGTTTCCTCGGGATACTGGCAAGGTTTTTCTTTGACAAACTCATCCCAGGTTGGTGAAACAGGAGGAAATAATTCCTCTTTGTTCCCATGATACGTAGCTGAACATTCATAAAAATGAGACAGTTTCAGAAAGCAAGGAATTTAAATAGTGGTACAGTGTCTGTGTTCCCCCCTAAAATAAGCATTGCTTCCCTGAACAGTTCATTTCTTATGCATTTTCTTTCTTTGAATCTATTCTTGTGTTTTCTGATGAACTCCCTTCGTGCCCTGGAAGCAGCTGCTGCTTACAGTTTTGTCTTCAAGCAATGATCATAATAATAGATATTAAAATGACTCAGGAAATTCAGGTACTAGAGAACCTGCATTTATACAGTTCTTTCTGGGAAGAACAAAAAGCAAGGAAATATTGAAAGGAGATGAAACAGACTGATTCGAACAACAAAAATCAATTCTAGCATCCCTCAGAGGGTAAATTAAAATGATTATAGTACTTCTGATATATTTTTGTTGGAAAACAGTCAAGAACCGAGGTTTTGTTGAGTAAGTTCAGGCCTTGTCTGTGTGTCTGTCTGAGGAAGGCCGTATCACCTGGCTCAGTGGGTTGTGCTGGGTTCAGGCTGCAAGCAGTGCGTATGTGCTGGTGGTTAAAGCCACCTTGATTTTGGGAACCCACTTTATCTGTCTCCTCTACTTGAGCTTGGTGTAATGTGATATTTTCATTTTCCAACAGTTTCACCACTTTTTTTTCTCCTGCATGTAAGCATCGCGTACTGTTTGCTGAATATTTCACTTGTTCTTATTTAGACTGAAGGTTTCTGTTACCACTGGCCCTTAGGGGACCAATTTAGCTGCTCTGAACCAGTTTTGGTGTTCAATTCCTTCTTTTCAAAGAGCCACATTTCCACATCAGTTCAACCCTTCGTGTGCTGGCATCTTCCACACTTCTGGCTCAATGAATGTTTAAAGACACTATTTCTCCCTCCTGTCTATCCTCATACATACAGATGCCTCTGCTGTCTAAATGATGGGGGGACATGAAAGTCATGCTGAGAAGTGGGGGGGATTTTAATGTAAATGATGTACCACAAGGGACGCAACCTCATTCTGGCTGAGTGAGGTTTTATGCACAGAAATGCAGAATATTCAGCACATGTATCGTTCCAGTGTTGCAGCAAAGCCTCTCGAAGGCAGCGAGCGCCTGCATAAATTCTGAATTGCTGACCATGTCTCAGCTCTGCTCCACCCGTCTGTCGTGGCTGTGAACACATCCTGCAGCATCCTGCTGCTTGTCGTGTCCCAGAATCTAGAGGACGGAGGTACTGGAGCCATAGCAAACTCCCAGAGAGAATCCCTGCAGATGGTGTGTGCAAATATCCTGCACTGAGTGGGCAAGTGCCCTCAATCTTATCTTTTTTTTCTGATACAATGGTACCTAAATGGTCCTATTCACTCTAGTAGACACAACTGTTTCTTGCTTTTAGATAGAAAAAGCCCGATGACAAATAGGTCAAGGGACTGTGATATAAACATTAGCGCTTAAGATCTCCATAACACAGCTGATGTAACACAGCATCTGTGCTGGGTCAGTTTGCATTGGAGTTGTTGTGTGTTTGTTTTAGTAGTGCGTAAAGCCCACCCAAAAGCCAGTACGCTGCTCTCCTAGGGAAACACAGCTCTGAGCTGATTCTAGCCCTGCCTGATAACAAAAGAGGTCTCAGGCTGATGACCAAGTCATTGAGGATTGGGATCTGTATATCTGAGCTATATCCTCTCAGCTCTAGGAGCTGCGTTATTAAAATGAGGCTGTCAGCACCCCGAAGAGAGCTGGGGGCGGGCTGTGCATCTTCCATGCGGTTTGATCCTGCCTCACTTGTTAACACTCTCTTGCTTTTGTGATTAATTATTTAATCCTCTCCCTCAGTACCAGGGTAGAATGGTGCATCCCCCGTTTCTGCTGAGATTCACAGTTTTCCCTACGAGCCACCTTGAAGCACAGCAAGAGGAGACCGGGGCTGCAGTGCTGGAAGGGTCCATCCAGTGCTGCAGTCTCCAGTGGGCATGTGGGGACAGTTAGCCCTGAGCAACCCGTGATGCCAACATGACTGCTAGCTGTGAGGTGGATTGAGTGATGGAGAGGCATTGGATGGGGATGGCTTCGGCTCCAGATGCTGTCAGACATGATAATTACAAATTGGAGGTGAAAGTGTCAGTGAAGAGACTTCATTTTAGGAGTCAGGCTTGGCAACACTCTTCCCTTTCTCTTTTGGATGCCTTTGAAAAGCTTTCAGTTCAAGTTTTTGTAATCACCCAGGCGTAGATCCTTCAGCTGCTTTGTTTTGGACATGTTGCAAAGACCAAAAGATGCTTCCCTGTTCTCTGTGCCCAATGTTAATGTAACAGGGCTGCTGCCCATGATGAAGTACCCACCTGAAGTGCTGGTGTGTGCATGGGAGTAGGGGGAATTTGTGCTCGGTGGGTACCAGAGCTCTGTTTCCAAAAGGGTGAGCTCAGTGCTCAGCAACAGCCAAACCATCACCTGTCCTCTGGGGCTACAGAGCCTCTCACCACATGCAGCTGGGGGCTGCCAGGTCCTTCCTCCCTCCCTGGGCATCCTTGGCTGCTTTCTGCATGAAGTCCCCGCTGCTGGATAAGGCAAAGCCTGAGGTCTGAATAATTAGCAAGGAATTAGCTGTGCTTTCATTACAAGACAGTCTCCTCGGTTCCTCTGGTATTTGCATCTTACTCCTTTCATCTCCTGCCTGTCATAGGTGCCTCATGCAGCTGTGGAAAGTCTGGGGGGCTCTGCTGAAGGGAGCAACAACCCAGAGCAGGGGGGTGAGGGCTCATGCCTTGGCCCCACAGATGTGGCTTGGGGCTCTGGGTCCAGCCTTTACCCCACTACAATTGATGCTGGCCAGCTCACCGCTCCATGAAGTAGCCAAGTGCCAGCTCCCCACCAAACGCATTAGGAAAGCTGATTGCTTGATGCCTAGGAAGCTGATGGAGTCTTAGGCTGGATTTCTCTATGTTTTATCAGGGTCTATAAATTAAACAGAAACTTACGGTGATGAGGAAAGGAGCCCAGGAGAGCCATTATTTGTCGGGAAGACATCATGACTAATGGTTTTGCTATGTGTTAATTGAAAGCATTGGAAGTTTTAGCAGTAACACCTGAAGGCAGCAGTACTGAGTGCAGCTGTGAGGGGCTGCATCACTCACAACCTTGCTGTTCTGGAAGCTCAGCAGTAACCAAACATGTTAATGAAATGGCTGAGTGATGGGACCACGGAGCCCTGGGTCTTTGTTTCTAAAGCTTGGGTCCCTGCCTGCGCACCCATTTATTCTCCCCGGTGCTATCCATATCACAATTTCCCTGTAAGCTGTGATTTTCCAACTGGCTTATCCCTGTCATGGTGGTGCCTGGCGTGGTGGGGGCTGTCACCATCGTTGTCAGGGTGCCACTGAGGCTCTCCACTTCCCTGGGGATCCAGCTGGTGGGAATGATGTCTTGTTTCTGATTGGAGAATCATAGCAAGTGCCTCCACCTCCAGTGTCCATTAATAGCTCATAAATAACCAACTAGGACAGAGATGCTGAGGATAACACATCAGCTGGAAGGGATCCAGGGCAGGGGCTGGACTCACTGCCTGGGCAAGCACTCACAGTCAAAGTGAAGCTCAAAAACCCAAAGAGCCCCTTCCAGATGAAGGATTGGGTCTTGACATGTAAGCTTTGCATTATACTGTCACCTAATGCTGTTAGTGCCCATGGAACTGTACGTGTTGCAGTAAATTACTGTGCATAACGGGCCATGGGAAACTGGAGATAAGAATATGTTTGCACTCTCGTTTTTCAAGAAATGAGCAGGAAAGGACAGATTTGCAACAGAATAGCATAAGAACTGACCAAGAGTTTAAAATGCACATTTTGTACAACATCTTGGTAAAGTCCTGCTTATACAATTGTTAAATCTCTCAAATTATTATCTAAATAAATATTTTATTGTGTTTTAATTTGCTTTATTATACTGCACCGCGACCTGAGCACCTTGAATTCATAAATAAAAGAATTATTATGTGGAGTCATTACAACATGAAAATTAATGCTTAAGTGCTTGGAGTCTTATAAAAATGCCAGCAGGTTTTCTGAGGCGAGTGGTGCGGTTCATAAACACACACATTTTTCTGCTCTTAAACACTGCAGGTCAATAGAGTACAAGAGGAGATGCTAACAAAACCTGTGCTCTTTTATTGAGAGAGTGGAGTGTTTGGAGGGCAGAGTACCCAACTGTTACACTGCAGCACTCTAACGGCACCTCCGGACACTGCAATAGCGATAAAGCATGACAGCACTGACTAACAACTCAATTAATAACCAGTTCTGGTAATGGGAAGAGAGCGTGCTTTAGTTCCATTCAGCACAACATTCTCCATTTCAGTGTCTCTAGAAGACCCTCTCAGCAGGGGGGAATGATGAGGTCTCCTCCCCTTTGTGTAAATGTGCACTTCCAATGGCCTCTGGGGAAGCGGAAGCCCAAAATTGGGTTGGATTGTACCCAGCCTCTGGCACCCACCCTTTGCGAAGCTCCTCGGTACCCAGGGGATGTCCCAGAAGAAGATAATTAGGCTTGTGCTAGTTCAGCTTCCTCTGATCCCTAAGAAAGAGTTAATTACAGCCTTCTCCCTTTTGCTCAAAGGTGGCTGGGTATTATCATCAGAGCTGTAATTATTCATGCTAATTACTTATTTGGAGAGGGAGAGAGAATAAGAGAGTGAAGACCCAGACTCCACATCAGAGATTAGAAGAGCAGCCCAGGTGCACTCTGTTAGGGTTGGATCCAGGTGGGGCTTGGGGTGGCAGGAGGTTGGGATGCAGGAGCAGCTGTGAGTGGACACGGAGCAGACCTGGCCATTCTGATGCTGCCGCCTCCACTGGGACTGAGGAAAAAGAGCATGCACTTCTTGCAGACCTTCCTCCGGTGGAGGGCACTCCGAGGTAATCCTGGCTGGAGCCTTCGTTGATTCGGTGGCTTAATTAACCTTTTGCTCACTCCTTTTTCCTTTGGTTTTAAATCTTCCTAGGAGGGAGCAGGGTGGGTTATGAGCTGCTTGGCAGAGGGCTGTGTCTGGGCTGCTTTGCACTGATTATTTCATTAATGGAACAGAAACTTGGGTGACCCCTGGCTGCCTCGATGCTGGCACACTGCCCAAACAAGCTGGGGAGGGAAAAGGAGGTGACATGTTTTGTCTCTCCTACTTTTGTGCTTTTAATAAAAAGGCTGATTACCTTTGGAGGTGTATTCCTATAAAAGAGTGTGGGTTTGCATGTAAAAGCCAAATGGATTTAAGCTCCCTTTGTTAGTGGCAGGGGGCACCTGCTTACCTGCTTGCATGATGGCCCCAGTGGAATGCTTGGAAGGCAGCAGCATGGTGAAGCTGAGTGTGCTGTCGAAGATAGGACCAGGTGGGAAAACGCTTCCTTTGTGGGGACAGAGGGAAGTTGTCTCCTTTGGTGCGCTTGGAGAGGTCTGGGGTTGGCGGTGTGCCCTGAGCGAGGTGGCATGCGATGGCTTTGTCCAAAGTGACTGAATGGTTGTGAGGTGGGATACTGCTGTGAGGGCTTGAATCATCCCCACAACAAAGTGGTTTTGTCATGCTTTTATTTTTCACTGGAACAGCAGGAACTGCGTGTCCTGCCCGACCCAGGTCACTAAGTGCTCCTGGTAGCTCATCAGTGTGCAGGTCAGTGCTGAGCACTCAGCTGTGCTGCAGGTTGCTTTTTGTTGGCTCTTCTGCTTTACTCCTTTGGTTCCTGCAGTTCTTAAGGCTAAGGAAGAACAGCTTTAAGACTCATGTTTAAAGGTGACTTGAAATACGAAGGTTTTAACAAAATAACTGCCGAGAGCTGCTCCTTGCTTTGCCTGTTTCTCTCCGTTTTGACAAAGGTCTCTGCCATCGTCCTTACGGCCAGCATCCATGTACTGTGCTGAAAGCCAAACCGGACTGCTCCCTTCTGGAGATCTTCAATTCCCCTTGTGTTTTAACTTCCTAACTCAGGAAAGACTTACTGTAATTATGTTCTGAGCAATCTTTTCACCTGGACATTTTACTACTTGTTTAAATTATGCAGGCTTTCCATTCCCATACCCTCTTCCTGCCGGGGAAAGCTGGCTCAAGCACAGTGAGCTGAGTACCAAGGACTGCAGTCATCCCTTCCTCCAGAGCAGGAGATGGGGATGGGGAGATGTTCCCTCGCCAGTACTGGAGCGGTTTGGATTTGCAAAGAGGTTGGAGGTGTGGATCATTGTTCTAACAGATAGGGTGTTGTTGAACCTGAGCTTAAGATTTATTTGTAGTCTTTTGCCTGCTGCTTACTGGGAACAGGAGACATCTCCAGAAAGACAAGGAATCCGAATTCACTGCAGTGGTACAATAGAAATAGCCTTTATTTCAAGCCCACGCAATCCTTCCAAATCTACACCCTCTAAAGACAGCAGATTTTTTACTTCTCTTGAAATGCATGGGCACTAAGAACCTACTTGCTTCCTAAGGAAACTGGCCAAAGTAGATTTTTCTGTATATGTTCTGTTCTTTTTTTTTTTTTTCCCCTTTCCCTCTGTAGCTTCTGAAAATTACCCTCACCCTTTGCGGTTCTGCCTCCAAGGTGTGTGAAAGGGCACATAATCCAACTAATTGCTACTTAATACTTTCCTATGGACCTCCCAAACAGTTCCTACATAAAGCTGTTGCAGAGCATTATAGTGTGCACACCCTTATAGCAAGCTTGCTTTCGATGTGTCTGTGGTTTGCTCCTCAAGGCAGGGTTGCAGGGTTACAGATGAATATTGACCTTCTTGCCCCTGTGTCACTCAGTAGCTCAGCTCCAGGTGCAAATTGCCTGTGGAGTTCTGGAACCTTTGGGCTGTGGGCCTGATCTTTGCTTAATAGAGTTTGAAGGCCAGGTGCTGGTGCAGCTGGGGAGGAGAACAATGCTCTGGAGGCCAACAGGGCCCCTAGGAGACCACAGACTTCCTACTGTCTGTGTGGGTGCAAGATGTGAGGGAAACTCATAACTCTGTGGAGGAACGGTGTATGGCAAATGGTGCATTGCTCTGATCGAGGTCCTGCAGTTGTGGGACCCAACAGGAGCAGAATTTACTTTGAAAATCTCCATGAGCTATGTCCTTTTCAAGCCATAAGGGGACTCCTTGATGGATTTTCACCTCTCCTATTTCTGCATTGAGATCAGAGTTACCTCGTGGGTAGGGAGGAGCTCTAAGATTGGACTTTCCAGTCAAGCTGTTGCTGTAGGGAACAATCAAAAGAACCTTCAGATACTGCACTCAAAATGTCCCTGTAGGCATGGGCTGGTGCTGGCTTGAGTTGGGCTATGGCCAAAGCTATTGTGCTGTGATGATCTTTGTAGCTGTCACCCAGGAAAGGAAGGTGACAAGGCTGCCGGGAGCAACTTGTCCACTTGCTGCTGGGAGCTGCTGCTGTGTGTGTTCAGCTTCTGGAGGGTGACCAACATGCATCCCAGGGATGTTAAGATATAGAGGAAAGGCTTTGTATGAAGCTGGCTCTGGGAGGAGAGGGGCTGAGGAAGCTGACTCAGTCTGCGTCAGCCACTGCAGTAGTTGGGGCAGTGTTGCAGTTTTCCTCCATTTTTTTTCCTGACAAAATCTGTTAATTGGAAGGCTATATCAATCAGCACTCATTGTGTTTGACACACCTGAGACTTGATGCTAATTTGTGGACCTGCTCTGCATGGCATCTGTGTCTGCCTGACTGTCCGTAGGGAATAATGCAGTTAGTAAGCAATAAAAGTTCTTGCTCCATCTCTTCCCAGCCTATCTATGTGGGGGGGAGGCAAAATGGTCAAGAGAGAGTTAACAAAACTGTGCAATTTTAGTGCATGTCCCAAAAAAGCCTGTAAATAAGCTATGAAAATAGCAGAGCTGAGAAAAGGTGTTTTGCTTGGAGCACTGACTTCTTTCCTGAGATATGACTTTTTCCTTCTTTTGTCCTCATGACATTGGTGAGGGCATCCTGCTGTCCTGATCCCCAGCAGAACTTCAGAATCCTTTCTCGAGTCTCTCTGTGTCATTTTGTCTAAATGGTGACATGCAGTGGTGATGTGATGTGACCGAGATGGCACGTGCCAAGCTTCTGCTGAGGGCGATCAATGTGTCTCTCTCTAATGCTGAGATACGTGACCAGTTTCTCCCATGTTCCTGTGCCTGTGCAGCACTTATGGTGGGGATTTCATGAGCCGTCCCCAAGCTCACAGACAGACATGTTGCAGCTTTCTTCTGTGTTTTCCTTTCCATGCTCATCTGTAGCTACAAGGTCCTTCATGCATTAATGGTCATCTTTCATTTTCCCAGCATATACCTAAATATTCTCAGCAGTATTACTTTGACAGTAAATGAGCTGTGCTGCCCTGGCATTGTGCTGTTTTGTTCTCTTAACCCCCACAGCATTATGCACACATCCATACGTGCAAACCCACCGCAGTGTTTTCTGCTGAGGTTCCCACCAGCTGCAAAGCTTTTGTACGTTAACTTTTTCTTTATTGAGCCTTTGCAAGGCTTAAGTTACTGTGTGAATTTTGCATGAGGGGAGCAGCAAGGACAAATGTCAAACCAGGATCTCTGTTCCTGTTGAAAGGCTGAGAGAGAAGATAAAAGGGGTATCTTGTGCTTGTGTTAGATTCATTGGGAATATGAATGAACTGTTATGATGACTGGGTCAGGCCTTCCTGGCTTACGTACCTGAAGTTCTTGGTGCAGTGAGATTGAAGTCATCTCAAAGCCTGATTCTGCCTGACACATGGGTTTCTTGTGGTTATTGTTATTAATTGTCCAGCTGCTATTTGCTCTGACAAATCAGCCTATATGGACAACAGCAACAAACAGTCCGTGCATTGCAGCAGCATTCTCTTTCTTGCAGGGTGATGCTGTGACCCTGTGTGCATGTGAGGGAATAAAAACGTTAAACTGCATCCCTCTCTGTCCCTGCTCTCCTCCCCCAGCCCTGCATTAGCCATTTTACGGGAGCTGTGGGCCCTCCCAACTGCAAGCACATGCTGCTCTCTCGTGGCGCTGCGTGCATTGCAGGCTGAGCCCAGCTAGCAGCAGGCTGCTTGCCTTGCAGCCTTAGGTGGGTTGCTGTGCATGAAGGGCCTGGTTTAGCAGCCTCTGAAACAAGTGATGCTCCTTTAGGGAATGGGAAACAGGATTTGCAGGTGATGAAACGAGGGTTTTTCCTGTGCAAAACTATATCCCCTGCATGGGATGTAGCACAGAGGAATTGTCTGTGGAGCTGGCTTGGCTTTGGAGGATGGATGAGTGAGGGAGGATGGAGTTGGGAAAGGTTCTTCAGCCTGTTTCAGAGCTGAGTTGGCAGGGAGAGGCTGATGTGCCATCAGACAGCCCGCATACCTGAGATGTTAGAAACCTGCCTGCATGCCCAGCATACTCCCTGCGTATCCCATGCCTGCTGTACCACAGCATGAGGCAAAGTCATGGCACTGGCACAAGGCAGAGGTGGAGCAAACTTGAGGTCTGGGCTGCTCTCAGAGGGGATCAGGAACTGCAGCTCTACTGAGGAACCTGCTGAATCCCAACATTGTCTTTGGGACTCTTGGAAGTTATTGCTAAATAAACAGTGCTTGTCGTGTCTGCTAAAAGCAGGGACCGTTTTGTAGAGAAGCTCTGTTGCCTCTGAAGGACAGGGAGCAGGGAAGGTTTGACGTTGGGCTGCAATCACAAGAGGGCAGAGCTGGCTCATGGTCCTGAACTCCTCCAGCCCATGGACCATGGAGGGACATTGGAAGCCAACCTGCTGCCCTGTGCCAGTGGCAGTCAGGACTGTGACAGGTACGGGGCTGTGAGCATGAATGTGCCTCAGTCCTTCTGACCCTGGCCTTCCGCATCAGTGTTACCTGGGGGGAATATGTGAGTAAGATGAGACCCTTGCTTGTGACCCTTCTCTGGCTGCTACACCCGTGCTATGCTTGTGGGAATCTCACTGTGGCATTAATAAAGGCTTCATATTAATATTGATGTTAGAATTGAAAGCATCAGTTGATTGTTAATTAGTGGCTGGCTGGTGGCTCGAGCAGTGCTGGTAATGATGCATGGCAATAGGGCTTCCCAGGCAACATCTGATCTAAAACACACAAATAGCATAAATGCAAATCATGGGTCCAGTTTGGATTGAAAATAGTGGAGGTGTCATTGCTAATGAACGTGTCTTCCTAGCAGAGTGCTAGTGTCTGTTGTGGTACTGCCTGGAAGGAGCTGGAAGGATCACAGTGGGATCTGCCTCCTGATCACCTGCTGATGGTTGCTCTTGGCACTTCCAGGTAATGCAGAAATACAGAGTTTGAGGCTTTAAAACAGATTTTAGGTTTAGATGGTAGAAGGAGATGGTCTTGTGTCATCTCCTTCAGTTCCAGGGAAAGCAGTTACCTGGACTAATTCTGCTGCTGCAGGGAACCTGTCTGGAGGCTGACCTGTAATGTAGGGCCAGTGATTTTGGAAGTCTTCCTTCCAGAGTGATGGGCTTCTTACTTGTGCTGCCCGCTCTCTTGGCACAGGTATGCAGGTCTGTCCCATAGAGCTGCATCCCAGGTTCCCCAGCACTTCCCAGGAGGGATCAGTGAAGGTAAGTGATGCTGTACACCCTGTCTGCCAGCATCAACCTCAAGACTTCATACAAGGGAATCCACAGACTGTCCCCAGGATAAATGAGGCAGTGCTGCTTGCTTCAGGTTGTTGCTCTGCTCGTGGCAGCCTGTCAGAGGAGGGGCAGCCAGTCAGCAGCTCTGGGGCTGTGCAGCAGTGCCATGCAAGGTGGTCCCTGCCTTCCAGGTGAAGGGTCCAATCAGGTCAAAGCTTCAGCAGATGAATGATGCACAGCAGAAATGTCTTGTCCCTGGGAACGTAAGACTGAGTCACACTGTGTGTGTTCCTCTCTAGCTTGGGAGCTTATCTCAGAGGGAACTATTTTTTCTTTGAACTTGGAGGATTTTTGAAGCTACGTGGCAGGGAAACACCCAACAGGGCTACACTGTTGTATTCCTGGTTATTTTGAATGTACTACTCTATATTCTATGGGAGTTCTCCTGGGTTGGGAGAAAAGAGTGGCATTCCAATTTTATTTCCTGTAAAAATAAATAAATGGAACAGAGCTGTAAAACTGAAGACAGAACCATGACACCATCCAAAACACACTGGCATCTCCCATGGCTCTTCCCTGCTGTGAATGGCACTGAAGAATAGCCCTCCTACACAGCTTCATTAGGGTTTGCAGTTGGCTCTGCTGATCTGTCAGGCTACTCTGGTGTGTGTCTGTGCTAGTCAGGCACAGTACTCGTGTCTGCATCCTGGATCCACCTCTAATGAGGTGATAGCAGATGGCATGTAGCATTAACCTTCTTGGCTGCTCTCTTTACTTACTTTCTTATCAGACACAGCTCGTGTGCTAGTAGGTGATGGCTGAACTCCATTCCATGAGCTCTGCTCTTCAGCAGACACCTCTCTTCTTAATCTTGTTCTCTTGTATTGTGTGCAAGGAAGGTAAGACAAAGGGGCCGGGGGAGGGAATCCAGGCCAGAAGCAGCCAATAGAGTAAAGGAAAACTGTGAGAGCATCCTAGATTGTGTGTCTTTGAGCTCAGCCATTTTCAATATCGTTCTTGTCATCCTTTTGTATTTCCCCCATACCTCTATCTTATCAGTCTTAGGAGTTGCTTTGAAATGGATTTTTCCCCCAATTTACCGTGACTCCTTCATTTGTTTAATGCAAATATTGCTTTAATCCTCTTCCGGCCCTACCTGAGCCCAACATTTTCACAGGAAAATAAAAACTTATTCCACTTTTTAGTTGCTTGCTCCCTAGTTTGCTGGCTGGGTGCCTAATGCTTGGGTTTTGTAATCTGCAGGGAGGTGGTGTCTGGTAGCACTCAGAAATGGTGCATAAGGTAGGTCGTGCTAGTGCAGGCATGCAGGCATGCCTCAATAGCTCCTGGAGCAGAGCCAGCTCCCGGTGGTGCCAGCCAGGCCAAGGGTGACGGTGTGTACTCGTCTAAACAAGCAGATGCTCTTCTCTGTTGCCAGTGTGTAGCAGAGGTGCTTATGGCAATGCAGAAGGGACTGATGGTGGGGCCTCTGGCTGTGTGTTCTAAGCTAGAGCAGCACAAGAGGGATCCTATGCCTGCACACTGCGATGGCTCTTCAGGATTCTGTACAGAAGCAACAACAAATGATACTAACTTCCTCTGCTGATCTCCAAAGAGAGATTTCCCAAGGTACTGTGCGTGAGGTGACTGGGAATGCTTTTCCTTAGGTGTCTTCCCAAGAGAAGTAGACCTTTTTCTTGGGAGGTATTCAATTAACAAGGGAACTGGGGATTGCCCTCACCTTAATGAGAATGTCAGGGAACATATATATGCTAGACTTGGCTTGTCTTAACAAGACTGAAGAGCCCGGTCTGAAATGCAGAGCAACACTTCTGAAATTGCTTAAACCTGAATCTGTCCCTGGGCAACAACATTTGCCTCAGTGAAGACTCATCTCATACTTGTATGTTCGTTATAGCTGAATTCTGTTTAAGCACACTCATGGTAGAGCATCCCATAAAATACAACCACTTATGCTTCAACTATCTTATCCCCACTAAGTATAAAGTAGGATTGTTTGTGCCTCTGAGAAGAAAATGCTGTGTAACACAACTCATTTATACCTAAATGTGTTCCTGGTAGACCAAAACCACTTAAATGCAGCTGTAGCAAGAGCATGACACTGAGGCTGAGTGGGACCTGCTGCTGTCTTCTGCCCTAAAAGCTGATTTGGGAAGCGTCCTCTACTACCTTAATACAGCATCCTTTTTGCAAATGCATTTGAACAACAGTCTGGGGAACAACCTCAAACGTAATACCTGATCAAATTGTGCTCATGATGTGTCAGATTAGCTGCAGATGCACTGCCAAAGCAGTCTTGTTTAATAGATTTCTATCTTCTGTACCAGTGGATTGAAACGGATGAGAAAGATCTGGAGTTCTGGGCCACAGCATGTGGGAGGAAAGCAGCCTCTGAGTCACTGCTGGTTAATAAACGACAACAGAATTGAAATGCCTAGAAAGTCCCAACCATGCTCTCATGTAGATTGCTAATTGTTGATCATCTGCAAAGCCCTGACCTAACTTCCCTGTTTCCCTGATGGGAAAAAAAGGATTAAAATGGCCTTTTCTCTGGCATCTCAGCTGAGCTGTAATAGCATGCATGATGCAGAAGGTATTGAGTTGTGGGGCAGGTGGGATGCCCTAGGCTCCCCCAGTGGCTCATCTCCCCTACCTCCCCCTGTGCTGTGCAGGGGCCCTGTACCCTGGCAGGGTCCTGGCAGTGCTTCTCAGCTGCCTCTTCCACAGTTGTGAGAACCATGGTGCAAAGGGTAGCTGTCCCCTCTTACTCTGGGGGGAGTCCCAGGACATGATGCTGGAGGAAAGGAGGAGTGCTGGGTACAGACTGCTGCTGCCTATGCTGAGAGTCCCTTTTAATTCCCAAAAGGATGAGGGTACTTTTCCAGTGTTTAAAGCTTGAAGCTCAACCAGCTACGTGTGTCTTGGGTTGGGGCGCTGCGTAATCTAAGATGTGCATGCTGAGATAATATGTATGATGAGCTTACGGCTCGTTTTGAACTCAGTCAGAAGAAGGACCAACTTTGTTCTCTCTGCTGACAACCCCAGGAGATCAGGGCTTTCATATTTGTGTTTTAAAATGACTTTTGCACCTAAAACTGTTGCTGAATAATTCTACGAAAGGACACACTGGAGCTATAGCCTGGGGAGATGTTGGAGGTATTAGTAGGTCACTGACTAAAGCTGTGTAAAGCTTGCCAGGGCTGGGTTCGAGGTCAGAGCCTTGCTCCCAGATGTGCAGACGCAGGCACACGCCTGCCTCCGGCTCCTCTGGGCTCGCTGTGCTGCCAGCTCCCTCCTGGCTGTCCCCGTCTGCCTGATCCTCTGGAAGGAAACACAATGCTTTCCTAAATTTAACTGCACAAGTGCTGCGGGTGTTGTCTCTTCTCCCCCCTGCCCTCTTTCGAAAGCCATCTTAAAAACTGCACAGTGATTTAAATGGCAGCTTGATGGGAATCCATAGCAAATGACTGTGCAATTAGTAAATCTCTCCTATTGTGACAGCTCTATTATTAAGCTGCCACGCATGCCAGGCTATTAATCCACTGTCTCCTCAGTCCTCGTGCTATCCCTTCCTTGCCCATCCTTTTCACCACTTCTTTTCTTGTTGGTTAAAGTTTCTGCTGCCTTCCAGTGGGAGTTTCTGGGGAGGCAGTGGGAAGGTTTGGTGGCGCCATCTGTGCCAGGGGAGGTTCAGGTTGGACATTAGGGGAAAATTCTTCTCCGTAAGAGTGGAAATGCATTGGAACAGGATGCCCTGTTGGAGTCACCTGGAGGTGTTCAAGGAACATGGAGAGGTGGTACTGAGAGACATGGGTTAGTGGGTGATATTGGTGATAGGTGGATGGTTGGACTTGATGGTCTTAGAGGTCTTTTCCAACCTTAGTGGTGCTATGATTCTATGATCTCTTAGGAGCTGTCGTCCACAACTTGCTTGAAACTTTTTGCTGCTTCATAACCAAAGAATGTGAAACTCCTCATTGGTAAAAGCCAAAGTTTAGTCCTTAGGAAATCACCTTTTGTTTTCAGGAGGGTGAAGGGGTGCTCTGGGAAGCTGTGGCAGTGAACGGGTGGCAATATCATCGTGGTGGAAGGAAGGGCTCCCTCCCTGGGAATAGTCATAGCTCTCCCAGGAGCAGGTGGTGGAAGAGGACTTATCAACCCAAAATCTGAGGCTTAAAAACTGTTGTGTGGATAAAGTGAAAGGCAACCAAAGTCATCCATGAAGGAGTAGCACCTTATTTTTACAGACTCTTTCCCTCTGCCTCCGTCACTTAAATGTGGCCAAGATGGTGCAAATCAGCTGTGCCATGTGAATACCTAAATGATGTCTGCATCCTGTTGCTATGGAAGCTACCCCAAAGCCTGGGTACGTGCACAGCCTTGGTGCTGCGCTGGGCGTGTTGGATGCCTCCAAGCTGAGGCATCTGGTCAGAGAGATCTGCTGCAGGGTTGGCAGGGCCAGGGAAGGACTTCTGTCTCCTGCGGCTGCTGAGGCATTAAAGAACGTGAGGGTCTGCATCCACGTACTGCCAGCTTTGGTCCCTTAGGATGAGAGATGGGCTTCTGCTGAGCTTGCTGCCCTCTGTTAGCTGTGGGTATTTAGGAGGCTTTTAAATACAGTATTATACTCCTAATTGTGCTGAAATCCCTCAATCTGGCTGGATTTATTTGGAATTGTGCTCTTTTGCTCAACTGCCAAGTCCAGTCAAGTGCCATCTACAGGGAGTGAGGGCTACTGATGCGCTCGGACTGCCCCAAGCAGAGTGAATCCTGGTTTCTTTGTGGCAGTGCTTGCAGTGGGGGCTGTGTGGAGGCTGTCCCTGGAGGAGGGGAAGGTGGGAGAGGAGAGAGCTCCTCTGGGAGGTGGCTGATGTGGCATTGATAGGACTGACTGATGAAGGGCACTTGTGCCTTCCTATTCCTCCAACTCACTGTTCTTCTGCCTAAAGGACTTCATGTGCAGAATGAGTTGTTCCAGGGGTTACTCAGGCTATCTATGCTTTGTATAGTTAGTAGACTACTTAACACAGCTGCAATTCAGATCACAAATGTCCCCTGCAATGGCACAACTGCTGCTTAAAAAAAGACCCCACAGGCTTCAGACAAATGCTACTAGTAGAGGAATCTGGTTCTTAATTACACTTGAAAATCATAGGAAATGCAGGTAATCATTACCAGAGATCCCTGGGTCACCACCTGCCTGGCACACGGTTCTCTCGAGGAGCGTGGAGTTACTGCTGGTGGCACCTGGAGTCCTGCAAGGAAGCATTGATGCCCCTTTGCCATCCTCAGGGCTGTGTGTGGGCTCAGAGCACCTGTAAGCTTCATTGCTCTGATCCTTTTGATCGAAGCCTGTTTTCCTCTGGTCTCCCCCCACCTCTCAACATACATGCATCAGTTCACAGCTACGTAGGGAGCAAGCCCATAATTTTCACTCAAATCTCCGTGTCCTATTAAGCCTTGTGCTGCTTCTTAGCAACAAATTAATAGCTGAAAGAAAGGGCTTTGCAGTACAATGTATTTTAGAGAACGAATATTCTTAAATTGCCATTCTGTGAGTAACTGGGGAGAATATTTCTGTTAGAAGAAATTTTTCTAGGGATGTCTTTTCAACCTGTAGTGCCAGCTCCTGTTGTGCAGTAAGTCTGGTTATTACTGGTGTCAGGGATGTCAGCTAGCATGAAGGTGGGAGACAGCAAAAGCAGGGCTTCAGAGCTCTTCTGAAAGCACTCACATTTTCTCTTTGTGCCTTTTAAAAAATCATTATTGTTCTTTGGGGAGGAAAAAAAAAAAAAGGCAGTCAACCCTTTTTTTTTTTTTTTTTTTTTTTTTGCCAAGTTAGCAGCTTCTAAACGTGGTTTCTTGGCAGTAATTCCTACAGTGTTGATTCTGGCCTGAATTCCGTGTGTGTGCCTTCGTGCAGTAGTGCAGCTTGCAGCCGGGAGGCTCTTGGGGTTGTTCCATTCCCCTTGCACAGAAATATGCCAATGGAGTAGGAAATGTAGCACTGAGGCATGAACTTCTACAGCATGCTGCTCCTTGGAACAGCAGAAACAATGGATAGCACAGGGAAGTGAGATACTGAGGGAACAGCTCTGCCCTAAATACTGCTCTAAGCTTTATGGTGATAATGAATAAATAGCTAACTTTGGTGCTTGTTGCCACATGTAGTTGAGGCAGCAGAGTAAGCACTTGCTTCTTGATGTGATCCAAAGGTGCACATGAAGAGACTTCTTGCACACTCACTGGGTCACTGAGTTAATGGAGTTGTGAGAACACCCCCCCCTAACCCATGCGTTTACCATTAGTATCCACCTGGATACCATCACGTGCCCATTGTATGGGTGTCTGTCATCTGCATGCTCGGTTTCCTTCCTCAGTTGAGGACATGCTCTGTGTGATAGAGATCCCTGCTGAACGCAGGGTGATGACTGGCAACAGTTCATCTTCATTTGAATGCTAAATACTCAACTTCAGCTGGTGAAAGACTTGATTTAAGGCAGCAACTTAGTGACCGTTCAAGACAGGGGTTTGAAGAGGCAAATATTTGGCTGAAATGTGGATACATTCAATATCTAGAACCTAGTTGAGCTTTAGAGATTTCTCTGTCTGCTGCCTATTCCATAGACTCGTGTCTTCCGCTGCCATGGGTTTGACTGAGATGCTCCTCTATGGGCGGTGCTTGCCATGCTGTCTTGCTGGGTTTTGGTATGTTTTCTGTGACAGTGATTCAGCGGGGGACTCTAGGATTGAGGAGGAGGGATAGAGGAAGCAGTTAATGAGCCGTATTTGTTGTTCTCTCAAGAGATGAATCTCCTCTGTAGTTTACAGATTGCTAAAGTTAGGCACTTTATTCTAAGGAGCTGAGATGAATTGTTCTCTAGGGAGAGGCATCTTTCTCCACCATCCTAGAGGAAGCCCAGGTGATGCTCTCCTGTTTGTTGGGCACTGCTCCTCGATGGGATCGATCCCTTCTTTAGCCCTTTCCTGGAAGATACTGCTCTTACTCAGAACAGCGCTGCTGGGCTTTTGTGTTGCAAACACTGGCTTTGCTTTCCTGCCAATTCAAACACCAAATGCTTCATCCTTCTCCCCACCGCTTGTGGCCCCAGGAGCTCAGTTGCTTTTTGAAGGCACGGTCTGGGTGGGGAAGGCAGGCCCGCTGCTAGGAGGGATGGTGTGGCCTTCCCACCATCTGATAATGGGAAAATGAAAAATATTTGTCTGGTTATCCCTTCTGGATCTTTCAAGGAGGCATTGCGTGCCTCATTTTCCAAGGACGGTGGGTGCAGGTTTCCCTGCCCTGTAGCAGAAGTATTTGCGCTCTCTCAGCTTAAATGGAAGTTGCTCTTTGAGCAGCTCCTGTAAATCCTCTCCCAGCCCAGAGAGCAGCAGCCAGGTCTTGGACACCCTGAAGTTTGTGGAAGCACGCACTGATTTCAGGATAATGTCTTTTCTGCCCACGTCTGAGCGGCACTGGCTACCAGTTACGAAAGGAGAATGGTAAATTCATCTGTTAGCTGCTCTCTCTCCCGCAAGATTTACTTCCATCGTGGGTTTTATAGGCTAATGCTGTGTCTTTCGTGATGGGGATGTGTGGTGGAGGAAATTTATTGTTCCCTTCTTAATAGATGGCTGTAATTTCATTTCAGAACAGCCATTTTATGTGTGAGAAAGCCATTCCATTATGCCACTGCACAGCACTGGGAGCATCTGTGGCAGTGGGGGCATTTGGATTAAAGAGAGTAAAGGCTGCACATCTGCTGTCCTCCACCCCTATTCACACAACACAGTGTTAATCCTAAAGAAAAGAGAGCAATTAGCTAGTAAACCCTTTCTGAACCCACTGGAAGATTAGCCATTTTCAATTAAAGCTTTTCAGCTGGAAAGATAATGGACTAAAATTTCCAGCTTTTTAAAAATACTATTACTGATCATGTGGTTTTATTTCTGTCAATTTACATCCTTTATAATTAGCTACCCTGGGATAATTAGGCCTGATTTGTGCCATACCCATTTCCCCACTCTTTCCACTTATAGCATAAATGGCAGCCAGACTTTGTGGTCCATCTTCTGCCTGTTGCAACCAGCACAGACCCACTGTTGTTGCCTACACCCACATCACTGATGAGCTGTGAGCAGCACTTTTATAGGTTCCCATAACTCGTAAGAAAAAGGATAAACCTTTGCCTACCAGTGTGCTGTTCCTGTGGGGCCCAGATGGGAGGGGAAGGCTGATCCCATCTTGCAAGCCTACAATAAGAAACAAAATGCAGTCCCTCGGGGAGCTCTGAGCACTCCAAAGCCAAAATATTTCATTATTTATCACTGATCCCATTGCTTGGAGGCTGCCTGTCACTGTGAATGGCTCCACTATGGCCTGGCTTGGGTCAGAAAACTGATCACTGCAGGGCCTTTGGGGTCATCCCTCTTTGCTTGTCATCTTTCCTCCCCTCTGTGCTTCTCGTGGCTGATGCCCAGGGTATCATCTAGTGGGCTTGAAGCTTTGATCCCAGGACTGTGGCCAGCCCTGCCCGTGCTGCTGGCAGTGGCTATACCACACAGAAGGCACCAAGGCTGTTTTTTCAGGCAACTGTTCAGTTGTGTAGGCTGAGGTACCTGGCATGGAAATTAGCCCTCTGACCATGTCCAAGGACTTTAGAATGAGGTAAGCTCAATGAGCTGTCTGAATGCAAAACTGCCCGGAGGCTCTGACTTCTGGGGGCGGTGTGGGCTGTGCTATTCTGAGTCACTGAAGTGGTTGGCATTGCTCTGCACGTTGGCTGTCTCCCAGGCAGACCGTGGCCACATCCCACCTTGCTGTGCTGTGTCTCATCTAGAAGAGTTGCTTCGTGTAGATGCTGTAAGGTGTAAGAGTGGATATAAAAGCCATTACAGTTTTTTTGCTTGTAAGGCTCAGTACTCTTGGGATCTCGCTAGCCTTATTGTGCGACTGATACCAACATGTCTTTTTTGCAGTTGGAGCTCCTCCTGCCATTTCTTCCTCTGTCAAAATGCGTATGAAAATAGCCTTGCAAAACATTTCACATCTCAGCTAGTTAACACAGCACCTTGGAGAGAAGGTATCTGATGCACGAGAGTACAAATGAAGGCTCATTAAGCAGGAATTCAATGATTCTGCTGGATGCCCCAGCAATTAAATTTCATCTCGATTCAGGTCAGGAGAGTTTGGAGGGAGAATACGGGAAGCAAAGCGCTGTGGCTCTGTACTATGCAAATTAGTGTTAACATGGCATTTCGTTTATTGTTAATGCATTGTTACACTGCTACTCATTGAAAAGAAACTGTGTGACAACTGTGAAAACTTAGGACCCACTTGCTTGTTTTTCCCTGTGCGTTGGCAATGTTGTCTCTGAAAATACCAGTGCCAGGAGAAATCTTTTAAGGGAAGATGCAGAGGTTTTCCCTCCACAGAGAGGAGTGATGTTGGATACTGACTCAGTGTTCAGACCTGTCCTTCCGGCCACTGTAAGCTGTAGTGCTGCTTTGCTCTCCTCTTTGGGGTGAGATGTACCAGAGCCCATGGAACTGCCACTGGAAGGAGTCTTTGGGCTCAAGTGCCAGGTGCTTTTGGAGCAAGAGGAGCGATTTGCCAGTCTTCTGCTGCAAAGATCTCTGGATTTGTAGCTGCAAACAATTTGCTCTCATGCTAAAGCACTGATCACGTCTAGCCCAGAGGGTGGGAGCTGCTAAGTGTTTTGGTTTCCCTCTGTGGTGTGACTCTGCTTTTCTGCGTGCTTCCTCCATTCCTGCTCAGTTCCCTGCTGGGCCGCTTCAGTGCGTGCTCAGGATTTCTCTTGTCATTGGACAGCTGAGATGCAGTTTTGTTGAGGTGACTTCTGCTAACAAGGTCCCTAGGCGAGCTCATTTGCATTGTTAGGTCTGGCTGGACAGTAGAGGATCTTGCACTTTGCTTCAGCATATTTCTCTTCCACTGTTTCTCTTAGCAGCACTGGAGTCTACAGCCCTGAATTATTCCTGTTCTGAATATCCAAATCCAGAAATCCACAGCTTGGGATAAATGGTGGGATTTCCCCTTATGTTCAGTGATTAAGAAAATAATTGCATAGCATATACACAGCATTAATGGAGAAAGATGTGCTCCATGCTGTCCTGAGGACTGCTCCTCTTGGCCTTTGCGTAACATGAAGTAGGGATTTAAGTGAAGGACCCACAAGTGTGATTGCTCCCCATAGTTCAGAGCAGTGCCTTCTTCAGTCTGAGCTTCTTACGCTGGAGTTTTGGGCCTGTTTGTACAACTTGGGCTCACCAACTGAAGTGTTAGCTAAAGGAGGCAGTCAGGAGGAGTTGCCTGGAGGAGGCAGGTTAACCATTGAGGTTAAACCCACAAAATCTGGAAAATGCTTTGAAGTGATGCAAGAGCACAGCTTCAGGCGTGGCTCTGGCAATGGCTCTTGACTCCTGTTGACTCAAGATGCACTTTTTTGCTTCTTGTTTTCACTAAAAATCTTATAGCTAAGTCAGTTGTCTCACAGATGCTTTCAAAAAGAAAGGGCTGAGCCATTGCAGGCTATGATTAGTTTCTGGTCTTGCAGTAAAGGAGAATAGACCAATTTGGAGAGAAACAATGAGTGTTGTCCTAGAGATGGACTTACTGAGGACTGGGATGTTTTCCCCAAGAAAACACATTGTTTGTAGTTTTAGCAAGTTGGAAGTGCCTGTGCTTACATCTACATGGAATATGGAAGGAAATGTTCCCCTGCTCTTAGGAGGGAGTGAGAGGGAGGTTGCCTGGGGGACATTGGTCATTGGAAGAGATCAAGAGTTTTGGGTTTTAAAAACTGGAACATCCAATCACTTCAGTTTTTGGCTTTCTTTCCTGAATGGGAAGTGTGCTGCTTTAACATGCATTTCAGATAGATCAGCGATGCTGGTGCACAGGCAAAATGCATCACTGGGGAGTGCCAGATTGCTGGTGTCCCATGGAGGGGTCACTGCAGCTCTTGGTTCTTCCCATTACTCAGAGCTCCAGGAGGCAGCCAGCATTCGCTGCAGACTTCTCCCCCACCACTTCCCCACTGCGCTGTCGGGCAGTGACAGATGCAGACGGCTCTTTTGAAAATGGTTAAGCAGAAAAATATACAGTGACTGCTTTAGTGTGCTTATAGATGAAGGGGACGGGTGGGGGTCTTGGAAGTACCCTTAGCAACATTCTCCATCTCTGTGCTCTGTGTATGTGTGCAGTGATGGCTCTGATTGCATTCTGGATGGGTAAATGTATCCCACAGTGTTCATTACCTATAATAAGTTAATGTTTAGGACTGGCTGGTGGAATTTGCACTTAAAGGAAAGAATAATCAAATCTTCCTCTGGTTCCATTATGAAATAGTTTAAATTCCAGACTTCTTAAAAAGATCTTTTTAAAAAGTCCATTTTCATCTTCCCATAAAAATATATAAGTAAAGAACTGTTACATCTCGAGTCTGCTTCCTAAAAACAGGGCATCTGCTTAGGCCAAAGAAAAGCCCCATTGCAAGCCTCAGGCTGCAGTGATGTTGTCTGGGGTTTCTGAATAAGCACAGCTAAGGAAAATTGGAGCAGATGAAATGGAGCAAGTGTGGGGCCAGTGGATAGTTGGGTAATCAGCTGTGAAATCTCTTCCACCAAGAGGGTAATGGACCTTCTTGTCCCTTCTCCTCTTCTCCATCAGCTGTAGCCCAAAATCAGTCAAGGAGGGGCATATGCTCCTCAGACCTCTTGATTTTGCAGAGCCAGGCTGGAGTTCCCAATTAAAGCCAGCTTTCCCAGCAATCCACCTGGGAGCAACAGGTCTGGTGTGCCAGAAACCAGCCTTGAGGGGGAGATGGGCAGGCAGAGAGAACTGCAGCCCAAGGCAGACCGCAATGTGTAGGGGTGCATTTGTAAATTGACAAAGTAGGTGGGGAGAAGGGGATGGCAACATAAAATCTCTATTTAAGATCTGAATTTAAAAGACATAGCAAGCATCTGCGTCAGTCTCTTTTGAGCCTCCCCTAACCCAAAGCAATTTCTGTTGCTATTAATGTGATCTTTATGTGCGGTTGGAACTTTGGCATTTCTCGGAGCACTGTAAGTGCGTGTGGTTGGGTGTTTTTCCTCCTCATTTTTCTCTGCCTGACTGTTCATTACGTTCATTCAGCTGCCTTCAGAGAGCCTCCTGAGACTTCCTAATGTGGAGTGATGTAAGATGCTCTGTGTGTTCTCCCAGGCTCAGAGCATGTTCAGTGCTAAATGGTCCATTGCAGGATCGTGTTGTAGTGTTGCACAGTCCTGTGACTTCTGCCGAAGATGCTTTTAGAGGTGATTAAATAAGTAATGGTTGAAGTCACAGGAACAAATATCCATCAAGCAGTGGACTAAATCACTAACATTTTGAGCAGCTTGTAATCTTCCTTCTGCTGTGCTGTCTTGTTTGCATAAAAGTGTATTCTGTAAATGTCATCCCAACCAATTTAGGCCATGTGAGGTTTCCAGCTCCACTCCCACCAGAGTTCTGGGAGGACTTGAAGGTTTGCTCTGGGGAAGGTCACAGGTTCAAAAGCAGAGCAGTGTTTGTTAGGTACAAGAAATGATAAAGCAGGTATATAGAGTATAGAATATATATTAGAATATAGAATATAAATGTATATATATTCTAGCAAGGGTAGCTTCCTTGCACCAGCTGAATTTTGCTCAAAGGTCAGCCTGTTCTGGAGAAGAAAGATTACCCTTTTCTCTGGACTGATGGCTTATGAGCTGGTACTGCCTCTTTAGCTGCAGGTTCCTGTCACAAGCCCACATGGATATTTCCAATAGGGACCACTTGGAACCTGTTCCAACATGAACTTTCCTCAGCCCGTTCTCTCCTCAGCTCAGTTTTTACACTGAATTGAAACCACAGAAAGCATTCTCTATGCTCCTGGGGAGCACTATGTGCCAAGAAAACCAAGTGGAGTTGTTTGTTTGTTTGTTTTTACCCCAGTGTTGAAAGGCTTTGTAGCACCCCCATCCCCCAATCTACTCCTGTTTCCAGTGGGCACAGTGTTTGGGTCAATAACTCATTCTTAGGTGAGGCTTGTTTAGTAGGAGTGGATATCAAGAGCGTTTTTAGATAGCTTTTAGTTCAGGACATACAAGCATAAAGTTAATGCCAAGAGGTGGAGTGTACAGACTGTTGAAAAACGGATGGTTTAGGTTGGTGCCTCATGGTCTTTTATGACACCAATATATTTTGGTGTCACAATGTGTCTTTTCTGGCTGCCTAATTTTTTCAGTGTGTATGGCGTGCCCTTTTCCTTCCCCTTGAGAGACTCAAGCTTTTCACTTCAACCGGTTTTAATATACTGCCACCTGAAACAGGAAGCAAGCATTGTGTTTATGGGTTTTGGCCAGCAACCACAGAGTAAACATCTTTATCCTCTCCTCTCCGGGCTCCTGGCAGGCTGTGCCAGTTCAGCAAATGCCACAAACAGCTCTGGATTGGAAATTCCAAAAAGCCTCTTCATTCTCTGATGGCAGCAGGGGGATGGGACAGCTCTGCCCAGTTCTCATCACAACCCAAAGCAGCTACAGCTGTGTAGCAGACCTGTCCTCTCCTGCCATTTCCACTGGGACATGGATTAGTGGACACTATTGGTGGTAGGTGAATGGGTTGGTCTTGATGACCGTAGAGACCTTTTCCAACCTTAATGATTCTGTGATTGTCGATGCAGCAGATACTCTGAGAAGGTCTCTATGGTGGCATGAGTGTAAATGATTGCTTTGAGCTTTGCCTTAAAACACCCTATTGGAGATGTCCACTTCATGCATCCAAAGCAATGTGCTGTTATCAAGTTAGCATCTTCTCCTTGTATTTATGGTGCAAATGCAGAATTTTTTTTCCCTTTAAGATGAGATTCCTTTGCAGGAAAAACATTAATAGCCATGTGAGAAGATTTCTAATTACAAATTTCAGCTCAATTACTAATTAAGTCTATTGTCAGACTGAACAACTTCTTAAAAACAAATTATGGACCAAAATATCTCTTTTGGAAGTGGTTTTTTCTCACTTAGTAATTTTATTGCTTTTGTTTAAGTTATCTGTACACAGAACAGCTGAGTTTAAACCAAAATAGAGATGTTAGAGCCTTTCAATCCTAGCAAAAACCTCTGGCATTAGGCTGAAACCCAGTTCCCCTCCAGTTCCCACTCTGAGTATGGGGTCCCCAGTTTGCAGAGCTACCTGCTGGCACATCCAGCTGTTTTCAGGCCCTTTTGAGCTATCCAGATTTCATTTTCCTAAGGAAACAAGACCTAACCTTGTGCCTTGGCCATGAGTTTCCTTCAAAACTTCCAAGCTCTTGGCCACATTCAGCCAAACGCTGAAGTAGACTCAAACTCATCTGACCCTCCTAAAGAAACAGCCTTTGTGCTGCTATGCTTTTCCTGCACCATCTGTGCATACAACCTTGCCTCTGTAAGTGATGTCAGTTCCCGAGGGAATGCAGTGCCTATGGATAAGCTGCCTTTTGGATGCGAGATGTGGGCTGGTGAATGTAAATGCAGTCTGTATCTCACAGCATGACTGATGGGGACCTGTGTGTGCTGCAGCTTTGCTGTCTGCCCTGCCGAGCATCTGAGGATGGTCACCTCACTACATCTTCAGTGCAGGAAAGGGAGCAGATGCTGGTTTATTGAAACAATTTCCAGTTCAGTGCCCTATGTCCACCAATAGTGTAGGACTAACTGCTTGAGGGTAAAGCATGGAGCATCCTGCCCTGTCCTTGTGTCCCAGCATTGCCTCGAAGCCCCACCGCTTGCCCAGACCTCAGCAGAGGGCTTGCACATGTGGTGACGGTTGCTCTGCCCTTCCTAAGAAAGGGTTAAGCTGAGTTTTCAGAAAGCGCTGCAGGCAGGCCATAAGACTGCAGCTTCATGCTCCCTTACGAGAACCCGGCATGTGTTTGGGAGGCAGCGTAATGCTTTGACAGCAGCTTGACATTGCCTTGAAAGGTGCTGGAGGCTCTGCAAGCACTTGCCAAGAGGGGGGTGGGGGAGAGGGAAGTGTGTCAGGCAGCGCTGCAGCCGCAGCCTCCTCTGCTGCTGCAACTTGGAGGCTCAGCTGCCAGCCAACTTCTGCAGCTGGCTGTGCGCGCAGCCCTGTGCGTACCTCTGCAGGACCAGCTGCTGCCTTTTCTCTTGTCCCCCTTTCCACACATATTTTTTTTTTTTCAAATTCTCCTCCTGCCTGAGATCCCCATGGAAGCCCCAGAAGGGCTCGCGCTGTGGGCTGACAGCTCTCCGTGGGACGCTGCCTGCTCCCAGCCGGCACAGCACGAGGGGCAATGCCGCCGGGAATGAAGCGCTCTGCATTCGCTGCATCTGCCGGAGCCAGGGCTGGCTGGCTGCCTCCCCTCCAACCAGCTGTTCCCTTTAATCACTGCGCTCCTAACTTTTGCTTTGCAATGCCTGATGGCCACTCGATTCAAGCCAACCACCACGGGATTTTAGGACCGTAGCCTTCATTTTCCTATTTCTATACAGAACAGGGGAGCCATGTAAAGACATTTCTTTCCGAAGGATTGCAACATTTTTAGAGTGCTCGCAAACTGGACTGTTTGCAGTCCAGGACGATTTCTTTTTCTGTCCCCACGCTGCAGCAAGGAGCAGTGTGTGTTCTGCAGCCCCGCTCGGCTGCGGGTGGCAGCGAAAAGTGATCCCAGGGCAGTCGGGGGGAGAGCAAGGAGTGCCTGCTGCAGTTAGTTGAATGGTTTGCTAGCTAATAGCAGACATGCTTTGTGGACTGAAAAAGGATTTGCAATCAGACTTTGGTGAGTGAGCCTATTTATGTGTATGTATGTTTATATATCTTTTTTTCTTTTTTCTTTTTCCCTTCTCCAACAGTTTGCTTTTACTTACTCTGATTTCCTTTAACTACCTTAAATACCACTAGCAGTTTCAAAGCAGAGGGGGAGGTTTACAAACCCAAACCTTTGCATCAAGCTGTGACTTAATTGCTTTGATTTTGAAAATGTGTTTCTGCTTCTCTGAAAAGAATTTCTCCCTGTGACCACTGCGAGCACCCTTCAGGCTGCTTCCTGCCTTCGCCGCCTTGGGCTGAAGGATCGGCAGACCCAGACTCCAAATACTGCGGAGCCTTTACAACTCTTCTATTTTAGTGAAGCCTAATGATAGCTCTTCTCTTTTTCAAGATGAGCATGAGAATGGGCTGAGCATTTAGCGGTGGTAGAAAGAGGGCTGGTGCAGGGAAATAGGAGGTAAGGATACATGGTGGGATTGCTGCCACCCCCCCACCCCCCCATAATACACTGCTACATTTTCTAACAAATAATTTGTCTGACTCCTGTTTTGGAAGCCTGGGGTGGGCAATTGCTTTTTTTGTGGAATTTAATGTAGCCATTTAACCTCTGCTCAAGAGTGGGTAGATCAGTGTAGAAAGGCACCTTTGCAAAGGGCATAAGCACCAGATCCTGGCCCCAGGCTCTCCAGCATGGATAGGCTCTGTTATTTCCAGCTGGGTGCGATGTTCAGGTACTTTGTTGCATGCTGTAGCTCTGCTTGTTGCAGCTAAATATACTGCATGGAGCTCTGCTGCAAGTGTTCTCCTTCTGAAAGCAAAGACATTGGAGTTGGAAGTACAGAGGTAATTTACGGTGTTGGGAGCATTTTACATTGCCTGAAGCAGGGTAGGACTGACTTTGTGCTTTCCTCGGTGTACAAATATTGGATGCCCTAAAACATGACTCTAACTCTAGAAAATTGATTTTTTTCCCCCCTAAATCTGAGAGGTGAAATAAACCAGGTTCAGAGCAGCTCGTCCTGGTTGTGTTGCTTAATGGTGATGGTGACTAGATGCAATACTCACTTGCTGTAGCAGGACAGCAATGAGTAGTCAGGGGGCTGGGGCTTGTTTCAAAGCTGTCCAAGCCATGGCGATGAGTCCCAGTAGGCAGAAGAAGCCCAGACACGTGATTTAGCAGGACAGGAATGCAGCCGTTCCATGGAAAGATCAAAAACCAGCTTGGCAGGAGTTCCACTGCTCTTGGGGCTGAGCCATAAAGTGGGCCCCAGCTCAGGGGTGGCTGGCACCAGCTGTGCCAGAGGAATCCTAGCCGTGGAGGGGAATCATTTGTCCGGTTCCGTGCCACCAGAGGCATCTGGTCCTACATTCATGGAAGTCTCTATGGTTGTTGTGTTGCTGCAAATTGAGTGAAAGAATGAGAAATATTTTTGGTCTCAGCTCCAAACTTCTAATGGAGTTTTCAACTGCCTGTAGGTCCAGGTGTCCTCATCCCATAGATGGAGCCATCCTCTGCACCTGGCACAGGGCAAAGATGGAGAGAGGGAATTATGGCTGTCTTGATCTGCGTCTGCCTGGCACAGGGCAAAGATGGAGAGAGGGAATTATGGCTGTCTTGATCTGCATCTGCCATCCCTCCTTTTCCTTGTGCACAGATGCACAGAAAAAAGCTTTGAGGGGGACTGATTACAGTGCATTGGGTTTGACTTTGGGTTTGATTTTGCTGAGGCTTAATTGAGCTCTCTTGGCTACTCAGCTGGTTTCTCAATGTTTTATAGTGTGTTTCCAAAAAAGACATGGTAATCAAATCCTTCTTGCAATTGTAGGACTTCCCTGAAATGCCTTAGGGCCTTTCTGAAGTCTGGGGAGAAGCTCTATATTTTGTTCTAGTAAACTTTGCATTCAGTTAATCCTTACTGCAGGATCCCTGCAGGAGTGGGCAGAGCAGCGGAGCCAGCTGAATCTCCTTGCTGCTGCAGGTGACCAGCTGAGGTTCCCATATATAAGTGGCAAAAAAGAAATACAGTAGATCAGTATGTCCTTCTGTGCTTTTCCCTTCTGTGTTGTTTGTTTTGCCTTCAGAGGATGTGCTTTTAGCATAAGTGATATTGAAGAAGAGCAGTGCAAATTTCCTGTGCTTTCTTCCTAAGCTGCAAGCTGCATCCCTTATTTGCAGGGTGAGAATGACTGAGGAAAGAGATCTAATAGATCTTTGCCTCCTCCTGCCTGCTGATTTTTCCTGTTCTGTGCTGTGTTTTCTTTGTAATGGCCCCAGATCATCACAACTTCCAAACAGGCACGGGGAGAAATAGAGACAGTGTCTGAAAGGACAGAGAATTAAAGTGTGGAGTTAGAATAAGACAGGAGGAAATCTTCACAAATTAATCTTCTATGAAGAAAGATTTTATCTTTCTTATGAAAGAATTTATCACAATAGCACTATTTAATATAACTCCTGCTCATCAGCCTGCTTACGTCACTTGTCAGCTTTGCCTCAGTGGCAGCAAAAGAAAAGATTAAGAAGAATAGAAGCTGGGATGCATGTACCAAGACAGCTCCTGGGGTCTGGAGCTGAATCACAGTGATTTTAATTTCCTTGAGCCAAAATGGACGGAGAGTTAGAGAAGTCTGAGTTCACCTGGTCTGTTCTCTGCCTTTCTTGAGCTGTAGTACCCAAATCTAGGCCCTGAGTTCCAGGTGAGGCTCTTTGTAAGATGGGTAAAAAGAAAGGATTTACAGACTTCCCAAGGCTATACCCATCTTTCTAGATACCACTGGGGTGTTTGTGGAATTGTTTCATTTGTGATCCACAGTATCTGAAGAGTCTATCTGCTGAACTGTCACTTAGATCTGTTTTTCTTCATCCTGAATTTGTTAACTTATTCCTGCCCACTTTTGTGAACTTGAATGCACCTCTGTGTGTTTGTTTTCTGGATCATTCCAAGTTTCATAGCATCTGATTTATAGAACCATAGAATCATTAAGATTGGAAAGACCTCTAAGATCATCAAGTCCAACTATCCATCTACCGCCAATATTGCCCACTGAACCATGTTCCTTAGTGCCACATCTCTGTGGTTCTTGGACACCTCCAGGGATGGTGACTCCACCACTCCGTGGGCAGCCTGTGCCAGCTGCTCGACTGCCCTTTCTGAGAAGAAATTCTTTGTAATATCCAGCTTATTCAAAAATCTGTTTTCCAGCCTACTTTCAATCTTTCATAACTGGTGCCCATCAGCAAACTTAATAAGAGCAATCTCTCTGCAGTCATCCAGGTCATTTTGTGAAAACCTGGAGCCTTTCCAGACTGGGATTGGCCCCACAGAAGTTCATTTAATACATCCGTCCCTTCTGATTGTGAGTAAGTGATGAATTTTCTCAGTGTGTAGTTTTCCAATCAATTTTGTGTACACTTTATAATCATCTGTATCCTACTTCCCAAACATGCTTATAAAAATAGCATGTGAAACCGTGTCAGAAGCATTTCTAAAATTGAGATAAAAGAACTTGCGTTTTCTGCCTACCCAGAAATGATGCTCTGTTATAGGAGGAAGTTGAGTGGGCTTCTGTTGGCTTATTTGTGGTAGATGCAGGATTGTGGTTAGTCCTTCTTCTTTTCTTTCAGCACCTCACACATAGATGGTCCATTCTGGGAACTGAAGATAAGGTGATAAATTTGTCATTCTCCAGCTCCCACTCTGATATTGTTTCTATCTCGTTTTATTTTAAGTTTTCCCAAGTTGAACGCTACATCTTGCTCCTTTGCCGTCCTGTGATATCCTACCCATCCTCCATGAGATCTGAAGAATACCTGCTTCTGGTATTAGGACTTTGGTGTCCAGGTCTCTGAAGTTTTTTTGACTTACGTGAGATATTGGTCCGTAGTGTCAGTTGAGCACATGCTTATTAGGCTTTCTCTCCAGCACTGACTATTGGAGCTCACATGTACCTCTCTGCTGAAGCAAATCTCATTGCAGCTGGAATAGGCGCATTCAGGCCACAAGTGACCATAGCAGGAGACTGACTTCATGTGCTGTGTTACGCCTGGCTTCAGGCTTTTTGTCCAGGTTCATTACTCTTTATAATGTTTGTTCTGCTTTGTTAATCCACGTAAGCCAAGGATAGCCACACAGCCAAAGAGTTTTTGTATGTTGGGGCATGTAGGATTTGATTTTGGGTCGGCCTCTTCTCTCAGGTAATAGCGACAGGACAAGAGGTGATGGCCTTAAGTTGCGCTAGAGAAGATTCAGGTTGGATGTTGGGAAAACTTTCTTCTCAGAGAGAGTGGTTGGGCACTGGCACAGGCTGCCCAAGGGGATGGTGGAGTCACTGTCCCCAGAGGTGTTCAAGAACTGTGGAGATGTGGCACTGAGGGACGTGGTTGTGGGCATGGTGGGGTGGGCTGGGGTTGGACTTGCTGATCTTAGCAGTCCTGACCAACCCTAGTGATTCTATGATGCTATGATTTATTTTGAAAATGAGTGTTAAAATTGATACTGGTATGCGGATGCCAATGTCTATTGCTTATGATATGATTTCCATCCTTAAGTAGATAATAAGAAATTTTGCTTGGAAGGTCAGAAAATGGGCAACTTGGAAGGGAAGGTGCCTATATTTTTATGTTTATGCATGGGTAGGTGTTGGAAACAATGGGAAAGAAGTAATAATAATCAGGAAGAGATGTTGTTGGAGAACTGAAGGAGAGAAAGCAGAGCTAAAATAAATACTTAGCAGTGTTCATCAATTGACAATTGAGTGCTACCAGGCATAAGAACATTTAAGGCTCTTTTCATCTGTCAGTTCAGCTACTGCATAATTTTCAGCATGTGAGTAATCCCATCAGGGTGTGCATGGTCTTAAGCCTTGATAGGATAGGACCCCCAGGTCATTGTATGGCTGTCTGTTCAAGGTGGCAGAATGCTGTTTCAAGACAAGCGTGCTTACGTGGGAGTTAGGAAATTCTGGTTCTGTGACAGCCTGGCTGCCAGTCTGCTTCTGATTTTTTTTTTTTTTTAATTTTAATATTATTATTCTGTTCATAACAAGAAAAATTACCAACCAAGCCTGATGTTCTCAGCTGCCAAATTTATTAATCTCTGGATTTTCAAATCAGTCTGGTAACTTCAGAGACATGTAAAATCAGACAGGGTGTTATGTGAATTTCCATTCCCAGCAGTTCTCCTTCCATTCCATTCCAAACAATTGCTGTACCCCAGTTTTTTATTTCAATGAAAGTATTTTTTGTTTTTCTTTGGCCGTGTGTTTTTGTTCAAGGATCTGATAATTACATGCTTGGAGATGATGGCTTTTCAAAAGCATCTTTCCCAGCAATTTTCAACTGGAGATGTGGATAAAAATATCTCTTTTTCTTTTTTTTTTTAAATCAGAAATGTTTTCAGTAATGTGCAATTATGAGCTCTGCCTTCATTCAGTTCATCCTGGAAGAATTTGCTTCACAGGGAAATTTGTTTCCTCGCTGCTGTAGATGCCAACGTAGTTGGCAGCTGCAAGTTTTTGTGGGGAGGAGGTGAAAAAAAGGCCCAGAAATTGCTGTGAAGTAAATTGGTCCCAACACCTGGAAACCATAAAAGAATGAGGAATATATACACGTGTGTGTGTGTGTGTGTGTGTGTGTGTGTGTTTGTTAAATCATTGTTAGACTGCTCAGCACAGCAGTCCCAAAACGGCCTTTAAAGTTATTTAGCATAGCTGACGTATGAAGAGATGATCCCACTTAATCGTGCCTCAATTGCTCTGTTTCTTGTTGTGCAAATTCATGAAATGATGTTGGAAAGATGGGAGGTTCTGCTCCTTCTGCAGTGCTCTCCTGATGCCACGTGAGCAGCCAGCTCCAGCAGGGCCCACTTGCCCTAGGGATCTTCTGCCATAGCAGTGCTGTGATGGTGCAGCTCCATCAGCTGCTTTTCCCAGCCAGATCACTGAGCTAGCTCATGGTCCTGCTTCTCTCTTTGAGCAACCACGTGTGTGACCATACAAGTGTTGGATGTCTGAGTCAAACCTCTGATTCATGAACAATGCTGTAGCTCCAGAGGAGCTGTCCCAGCGGTATAACTCCACTATGCCTCCGGTACCAGTGGAGATCCCTTCTGGTCCCACTGTCACCACAGTGGCAGATCCGTACAGCATAATGACCGCAGCAGATGGCACAGCCTGAAATCTGAGGGATGCGGCCTGCTCCTGCCCCAGTGATTTATAGGGGATAATTTTTTTGTGGAATGCAGTGCTGTTTGGGTAGGATTAACCTTTTGGCATAGGAAGAACGTACGGATTTCATTAGACGTTTATTTTTATAATGTAATGCATTTCCCATGTCACCCAGTGTTCCCTGTGTCTCAGTCCCATACCTTACACTCAGGTGAGCTCTGGATCCCACTGTTGTTGGGGGATGAGCGCTCCCCTCACAGAGCCTGGGAACAAAGTGCTTCCTCCTCTTTCTAAACATCCCTTTATCATTCAGCAGCCAACTCGAGCAGTACCATGAGCTATATAATAGGCAATTAGCTCCTAGCAGATTTATATGCCGCTGCATTTTATAAGCAAACAATCGTGTCTGTTTAATCATTAAATGGATCTGCTGTATCCAGTGTTCACGGAGCTGATCTTTTCTCTCTTTTTCCTGTGCCCCTGTTCTGCTTTCTTGCACCCATTTTACACTGGTATAGAGGAGGAGCAGTGAGGAGCTGTGCTGGTACGGTGCAGCACCCATCCAGTGGTGGGCAGTGATTGATGCAGCATGCCCCCAGCTCCCTGGGGGTTTAGGAAGCAGTCAGGTTTTGTTTTCCTGGTTAATTTTAGAAATACCTGCACACACTGCTCTTCCACACGTCCATTACACACTAGACAGAACCTGCTGGTTTTAATTTTTATTAGCACAAGTGCCTTGTTGAATCAGAATTAAGTGTGTATTTGGGAAGCATAATGTGAAGCATTACACTTAATGGTCTGTGTTCCTGACGTGAGTCTCCTCTATCCTCAGTACTGTGTGGTTTTTAGTTACGCTTGAATTTTTCCTGAGCTCATTGCTGCTTCCTACCCTCTGTAAGCTGTAGGAATCCCTATGAGCGTTTTGGAGGATGGCAGAGCCCTGCTTGCTGCAGTATGTTCTGATTTGCACCGGGATTTCCCATGCCTTTTGGGAATTTCTCTGCTGGTTGTAGCTGGACTGTTCTCCCAACGACTTCTGCTTCCTATACAGTGTGAAGCAACAGCAAACCAGACAACAGTTTGCATGGAGGTAGCTGCACAGAACGGAGTGCATTAGTAACTGCTGGAGCATTGTCTTAACTATCTTTTGCTTCAGATGATGTCTTCCGTTATGGTGATGCTGTGATGATTTCTGGGCGAGCAAGGGAAGCAAGAAGAGGGGCAGAAAGGGAGCAGGGCTTGCTAGAAGCAAGATTTAATAGGCAGTTCAGGTAAATTTTTAACAGCTGGTTTGATGGGGTCAGACCACACCATTTCCAACATCAAATACCTTTGGGCTTTGAAACGTTCTTATTTCGTCATCTTGTCCTGCTAAATCTGATATTGCCTGGCTCTTTGATTTCTCTCTTTCTCCTTCTCTCCTTTCACTTTAAGCAAGCTTCTTGCTTAAACTTTCTTTAGTCTTTTAACTATAAGCTTCTTCCATCTCTCACTGCGAATCCTCCTGACACAGCGGAGGATAAAAGCAGCCCAGACGCGTACATGGGCCATTGCATAATGGATGGTTTGTGTGTCAGAGTCTAAAATCTACATATGTTTAGATCAGTCCTGAAGTGGGTACATCTGTATATATTCATATATAATGGCTTTTACCACATGAATGAATAATCCAACACCCACGATTTGATATTTATTTTTTTTGAAGCACTGCTACTTAGCTAAACATGGAGGGGGGAATCACATTTATGGGAATTAAGTCTTAGTAAGGTTTAGCAGAGCTTCATGGATAAGCTGGAAATGAGTCTAAATGGGGTGCCGGAAATCTTTCTTTTAAAACAGTTAATGCTGTCTAGTACTTCTTCTTCCTTATTTCTTGACTCCCACTGGTTTTTAAACACTTTGCTGTGGAATGCAGTACAAATCCAGGATAAAGCACCTGATTTTCAACCTACTGCATTGTGCGTCTTCTCCTAAGCGGCAGTCAGTCCTCCTGGAAGAGGAACCCAACCATTGCAAACTGGCAGTGTTGTCCTATTGCAATGCAGAGGGCAAATCTGGCTGTGAGATATTTTGGTGCGCTGACCCAAGGTGATGGAGCTATAGGTGCCCCTGTTCATTGCAGGGGAGTTGGACTGGATGGCCTTTAGGGGTCCCTCCCAACTCAAATGATTCTGCAATTCTGTGATGTAGGCCTCCCCTGCTTAAAAGAAGGAGCGCACGCCCAGCTGTAGGCTACGGTAAGCCAGGGTTACTTGATTCACCAGGCTGAGAATTCTGTGATTATTCATTGCTCCTTTTGGAGCCATAGCCTTGCTGTGATTCTGAGATCAGGGCAGTAGCAAAAGAGGTCACAGACAGCTTTGCTATCTGCTTCTCTTGGTTTACTTGACTTTCATGCCAATGTTGATGGCATCTTTTAGCTTTTCCCTGTATCTGCTTTCTTAGTTCACTCGCAGATCCCTTGCTCGTGCTTTTATTAGATGTTACTGCACTGAAGTGCATCTCATGCCTTTTTTGCCCATTGTTGGGTTTTGTGGTTTTATCTTTTTTTTTTCTGCTTTGTTTTCTTCTCTTGTGATTTGCATGGCTTTTCTACTTGCTGTTGTCTCCTTGATGCTGCTGTTGTCAAACTGCTGTTGCTCCCAGAGATTAGCACAGAACGTTTTTCACTGGCAAGAAGGGTTTTTCCTCAACTCATCACCATCTAAGGAATTGTGTTTTCTAGAAGATTTCCTTAGGACTGGCTTACCACTCTTAGCTGATCCCCATGCTGCATACTGTAAGTATAGCATAGGTGCTGATGTGCTCTTGGGAGCACTTATTTCACATGGGCTTTTCTGGAAGTGCTGTAGGAGTAGAACAAAAAACCGTATTACGGCTTCAGTGAGTGCCTCTTCAGAAGGGATTACCAGGCTGAGTGATGGCACAGTGCCTTGTTGCCACCTCATCCTCCTGATGTGCCCTCATTCTTCAAGTGGAGATGGGAACTCTTGCTCTGAGCTGGCCAGAATCACAGACATATTTTGTTATGGATGAAAATGACCTTTCTCTGAACTGTGCTTTTTCTTTTCAGCCAACCTTAGCCCAAATGCATCTTTTCCTATTTTTTTTTCTTAAGACCAGGTTGTTTTCAGCCCAAATGAGCCATTCATAGTCTAGTATCACCCCCTGCATAATGCAGGTCAAAGAGCTTAGTCCAATTACTGTGAATAATGCTCCAAATCCCCTGTCAATGGTGCCAAATGATTTTTAGAAAGATTCCAATTTGTCACAATAAGATACACAGTGACACAATGTCCAGGAGGTTAATTCTTCTCTTGGGGTAGGAGGGGGCACGCATGTTCCTACACCTAGGCTGAATCTCTGTAGCTTTCCTTCTCAGTTTTTGGCTCTCCTATCTCTCCATTAAAGATTCATGTGCTTGGGTTGGATATTAGGAAGGATTTCTTCTCAGAAATAGCGATGAGGTACTGGCACAGGCTGCCCAGGGAGGTGGTGGAGTCACTGTCCCTGGAAGTGTTCAAGAAAAGGGTAGGTGTAGTACTTAGGGACATTGATAGTGGGCAATATTGGTGGTAGGTGAACAGTTGGACTTGATGATCTTAGAGGTCTTTCCAACCTTAATGATTCCGTGATTCCATAAATCAGGTTGCCTTCTCCCCTTCTCTTCAATGCAGTGCTGCCTTGAGCTTCTGATGCATCCTTGGAGGATGGAAGCCAACAGGTACCACTTTTAATGCAAAGACCATAGGGACCAAACTGGAGTTTGTAAAAGCAAAATAGGTAAAAGAATTTATTGTCATCATCACTGCAGAAATGATCTCAGTTTCTAAAGGGCTAACCAGGTGTTGGGGTTGGTTGGTTTTGTTCCTAAAAAGATTTTTGTTGCTCAGAAACAAAGAAAAACATTTTGTATTGTGGACATGTATAATTGTTTTTGGCTTTAACCCTTGAGGTATCAAAAGTAAAAGCCTACCTGCCTGAGTGTACCACTGACAAGCCTTGTTGTGATGTTTTGTCATCACAACAGTGATGACAACAAAACAGTCGCTTTTTGACTAACTCAGGCTTTTAAACAAGCAGGAATAGTGGCCGCTAGGTTTAAGTGGCACCAATTATTTGAGTGCTATGTTCTAATAAACTGACAGTATTTAATTTCATCTGCTTAAAAGCCACAATAGAGCTGTCTTTTTTATTTGATTTCACTCCACGGTTACTTAGCCTGGCATTTGTTGCTTGAAAGAAAGGAAGTCCCCAGGGTTTGGATTCAGCAGGTTCTTATCCAGCTCCATATTGAAGAGAAGTTTGGAAGCTTGGTTGGAGTTAATAGGGAGAATTGCATTCCCTTGTCAGCTAGGATTTACTGCTGCTGCTGCCTAGATTAATAAACCCCGTTGTATCCAGGAGACATTCTTCCTTGGGAATGGCTTTAGACATCATTAGTCGTTTCTCACCATATTACAATGGCTCACTTGGATAATTTTCATGAGAGATCAGTCTGCAAATGTATCTGATCCATCTTTGATTTTTACTTTTGAAAGGTAGTTTCTTTAGATAACACAATCTGTATATCAGCAATATTTCATCTTCCTAGTTCATTGCTGGACCCTTTCCAGTACAGTCTGCACTGCTTAACAAAAGAAATTGCAAAATTGACTGGAAAATGTGTCTTTAATAACATCATTTCAAGCACTAGAGCCATTGAGAAATAATAATCTCATTGAGTTGGTTTCTGCACTGTTCTTGAGCAAAATTACTGCATATAGTGTGCGTGCACGTGCAGATGTGACCTGCAAGGAGGTGAGGAAGTGTGCAGTCTGTCTGCCGCCATCTCACTCATAAATACCAACTGATGAAGCTGACTGTAAGAATGCCTGGGAGGGTGAGAGGGGCTGCAGGAAGGGAAGTTCCTCCCTCCTTTTCTCTATTTTTATTCTTTAACACTAGAAATTCAAATCTTGCTGGGGGAGTGTGTAAGAAAGGGCTCACTGAGTGAAAAGGACCTTTTGGGTATGGGCTTTTTGGGGGGGTGTTTTGGAAGAGATTCATCAAGAAGATGTTCTGGTGTTGTATGGGAAACGCTATTTGTGCTGAAGACCCAACCTGTCTGTCCTTCAAGGAGTGGTTGAAAAGCTGATGTAATGCATGAAGCATAACCTCATCAGAACGGGGGAAGTGTTGTCTGAGAAGGAGAGGTCGGCTAGACCTCATGGAATATTTTTAAATCAGAGGAAGAAAAGCAGAATTGTTGAAGAACAACAATATAATCTCCTCCATGAGCAGAGGACCAAATAAACCTTAATTTTCAAGTTTTGCATCAGACACCCCTTATTCTTTTCACTACCATGCAAAAGAAAGGGGGTGGTGAGGCTAAAGCTGTTTGCACAGCGATTCTCTTTGCTTTGCCAAGACTTTGGGTCTTTTCTACTCAAAATAGTTTTGAGAAAGGTTACAGGACTAAAATCCTCTTTCTAGCTGCTCTCCCTCTCCACACTGAAGGATATTGGCCACTGGGTTCCAGAGACACAAAAGGACAGGAGGTAAATGGATGGACAAACAGCCTGAGAAGTCAGTTTTTGTAGAAAAACAAGCCAAAAGTCACTTTTTGAATATTTCTTTTCCTCCCTTTCTCAGTATAGTTTGAGTGGAAATTAACAACTGCTTCCAGGTCTGCCACTGCATGCTCCCTGAGGTATGCTGATTAGAGAAAGTTACTATGAGGGCTTCCAAGGCAAGAATGGGAGGCACACAATGCACTGTCACTGTGTCTCTGATATATAACAGCAAGACGGTAGTGGCAGGTTGGGTGCAGGTTCTTAAATGGCATCATTTCATTTTTTGCCTTTTTATGGTTTTTTTTTTTTTTTTTTTTTTTTTTTTTTTTTTTTTTTTTTTTTTTT